>JAQFYM010000527.1:0-61346 GCA_034694785.1 Agrenia bidenticulata | reverse complement strand
AGTTCTCCGCGTGTTGAGTTCGACCGTGTTGAGTTCTCCCCGTGTTGAGTTCGACCGTGTTGAGTTCGCCGGACACGCTTTTATGTATGCCTCTTTTACATTCTACACGCGATACGCACTGATATCCTCTGATATCCTCCATCCTCATTTTGGCTGTAGTCAGAGTTCCACTAGTTAGTAGAGTACCTATGAAATCATCTTAGATTGCTTACAATCCTTTTTACTTTTTTTAATAACTGTCAAGCTTATTCTTTAGATCCTAGCGGGGATAAATATATTGAATTTTCATGCAGATATTTTTGAGGACATTCAGATCTCGGCCAAAGTTGAATCCGAGCTCAGAGAAAATAGCGTAAGCATAGAAATCAGTGGTATTCCCTAAGTCGTACTGTTTGTCGTGTGTTGTTGGCATGGTGTATGTGTAGTTTGAATTTCAAGTAACTCAAATAATCAGTTCGTTCTAAAGTTGTCATAATTCCCTATTGTAATATGTACAATGGCAACTCCAGTCCTGGTGAAAGGATTATGTGCAGGTCTCGAGCGTAGTGCTTGACAAGATTAATTTCTAATCGCGTTAGACACGAACTTCTAGTAGCACGACATTGTCATCGTTTTTAACAGTTTATGTTATGATTTCTAGCGATGTGTGCAAATAGTACTGCTTTTGATACATACTAATTTATAAATACATAGCGTGAGCAGCTAATGTCTACTTACAAGGGGACGGCAATCTCCGAACAATTAGATTTGGTGACAAAATCTGTTATAAATAAAATTGCAGAGCAGTTAAAAAAATTCATGTTCCCATGATAAACGCTGTGATAAAAAAGTCTTATTTTTTATGACCTCCATGTATCATGTCATTTTTAGACTGTTTATCAGAGGACACAGAATAAAGAAAGGGAAGTTCATTCTTTCGGCAGTAGAATAACAATTTCGTATCTAATTCAAACTATTTTTTGACAATAATATTCAAAAGCAATATTCAAATCGATTCAGTAGTCAAAATACAATTATTTAATAGCATTGTTTCTATTTTATGCATGCAATTTTCATAAGAATGGCCAGGAATTTATCCTCGGAACGACTTCTAAGGCCTAACCTAACCTAAGTTTTTTATTTAAAACTGTTAAACCGTTTAGTCCTTGGCTTGATGGAGCGATTGATCCAGTGATTGACCAAGACTATTATTATTTGAGTTCATTTATTTAAAGTCTCTAGTTGGTCATGCGATATAAATGCCGAGTGACATAAAAGGGGTGACTTAAGACATTGAATTCGGACACTCGGACATTTGGCAGAGAGAAATGTCGGGGCGTCTGACTAAATTTCTTGATATATAATTAAACAGGAGCTAGTAGAATTAAAAGTTTTCTCATTTCAGTAATCATATTAGAACTTAGCTGGAAGCCAGCGGCTGTAAAAATATCCGACTATGAAACGCACTGGTAGAATTTTTGCTCAATATTTACGATCCAAAGTATTCCAACTGTCATAAAGACTGATAAATGCAGTGGATAACTTGAAAGTAGTATAGACCACATAAAGTTTAGTTCCTTGCGTTGTTCACCAAATTATGTTATGGAGGATGGCACTTTACTCTGGAATTATTAAATCTATGTCCTTTCATATGCATAATAGATTGATGTTTTTTAAGAGGGACGGAGGTTACCGATGTAGTGTTCAGGTTTATGGGATGGAATTTACTTGTTGTTAGTTATCCGTGCATCAACATTTGAATCCTAACCTCAAAGCAAATGTAAACGTAAACGATAATCTACGCTTCTTACTTTGTAGGTAGTTCCACGTACTATGCTTGAAAATGACATGTGGCTTCCATATCTTGAGGAAGATAGGTGAATTGAACCACTACACGAAAAGCCCGTTATCTCCTGTCATGGGAAAATATTTACGACGTTGGCTGAGCACAAGCTCTCTAATATGAATCAATAATGTAGATTCAAAAATTCGCCCTCACTTTTAGTAGCCAGCAAAGAATCTCTGTTCCGCTGTCTCCAAGCATAATAGTCTACGTAGGCGGCTTATACTGAAGTTCCCTGAGGCCCTGTCTGATTTCTCTAGGCACAAAAATCATTCCTGGCTGATGTGTATTTCTTAGCAAACAAGAGACATGAAGGAAATTTCTAGAGTGTCCAGTCCATGTCCAAACCTAAATCGCTAAATGTCTTCAGGCCAAACATTTCTACCACTAAAATAGTCACCATGTCTTTCAGAGATAGAAATAATATTTGATGAAAGCATAAGTTTTAGTATGCAGTTAGTAGTGAGTAGTGCACACGCTCTGAGATGTTTCACTTTCCCCGACGTGAAGTCGTCGTGTCTTCTGTTGGAAGATAAAAGTTCAATCTGCCTAGTGAAAGTCTTGTGCTCCCCGTGAATTAGAGCAAGACATTTTAGGGAATCAGATTTTTATCCTCAACTTAGTTTACACTAAAAGAATTGTTTCAATCAATCATTTCAATCATGCTAGTAGCTTGTTGTGCTTTTAAATTTTAAAATGTCTATGCTTTTTTCCTGCCCACCCAAATGAATGGAAAGATAAATGTGTGTCTTTGAGGGTAATGATTGGGGTAAATATATTTGAAAATTGCATGGTTAGAAAGAGACAGATTGTTTATGATGTGTGTGGTGTGGGAGGCTATTTGTGTTGAATCCTTAGGGTAGCCAATACCGATATATGACACCATTAACACGGATAGATTTGTGATGTCGAGTGCAACTTTTCATGTTCTATTCTAATAAAATCTCCACAGGAGCCGGGACGGCGTTTCTCAATGACACCGTCATCAAAATTCGGCGGATCTTTCTTTCGAAGAGGACGACTCGGTAGTGTACGTTCGACAGCTAGTCAAAGTACCCTGGCTGAGAGCATCAGTGGCAAGTTAAGTCGAGCTGGGTCTATCACTTCCGTTTTCAGGAGAGTGTTCTCTAGAGACCGAGATCGAGATAGACCCTCGGGTCCTGATCCACAGTCACCAAGTGTCTATGAAGGTAAGGCTACTATGTACTTCCTCAACCATACTTCAAATAACGATTCTTTAAAAAAAACTGTGTGCCAATGTAATGATCTCTCCACCTTATTCCATAATATAACATAACGCTCCATAATGCGCTCGAAATGAAAGACGTTCACATAAAGAACAAAATGTGGAACTCCCTGAGTCAGACTCATTACTATATATCCCACTCAAAGAGGATCTTTCGGAAGCGTGAACTTTCACCACATCGTTCACTTAAGCCACCACCTCCTCCTCCTATCCTTTACACGACTATCCCTTATCATTATTAACAATGCCTGTCTCAGGGACTGAAGCCTGTCTTTCAGACCTCCATCCGTCTCAAAATAAATTTCATTCCTTTCACCAGTTAATTGATTTCCAAGTAGGACGGAGATTGAGATTTGGACGGAATATAGGTGCAAGAGAGGGGCCTCGTAGTTTCTTTTACAATTTTAAATCGATTCTCATGATAATCAGAGAATCCTTTAAGCATCTCTATAAAATACACAATCCTCTTTTGATAAATTGTTGTCCTCTACCTCAGTACAGAACTAATTATCAAACATATCTCAAGCCCACTCTAACAAAATATGTCTTTCAAACTAATGAGGACGGTCCCAACTAATAATTCTGATTTATAATAGCAACTAAACAGAATAACTGCATTGCAGCAAGTTCACATGATATTCTCTGTTTAGCTGGATATCTCCCCTCAATTTGTCAGGCGAGACAACTGGCTTCCTAGAACTTAAACACGAACTCGGCGGGGGTAGACCAACTGACCTACTAATAGGTTCAAGAGGTGCCTTGAAATTAAATAAATCTCACAAACATGCCATTCCCCATTACTATATAGGACGAAAATAGCCGGGAGACGGTCTGGATGCATACCAAAAGTGATTGTGGCTATAATCACGATCATCTTCATAACGAAGTTTTTGGGAAGAAAGTTGTTCACACTTGGTTGACTTCCTCTCACTTCTCTTTCTCTTTTCCAAATTCTAGCTCAACTTTTAGTTGTCGTTATGCCCTGGATAATTAATTTCCCTCACATTTGTCCTTTCCATTCGAGTGATGTTGCAACCACTAAATAGTCTTCTGAACCTCTCCATTCTTGCTCTAATATTATCATCTTCTACTAATGTGCAGTTAACCAACGTAAGACAGAACTGAGCCCTACGTTGTGACAGCCATGTCAATCCATGTTATTTTTGTCAATTGATATTGATTGGCTTGGGTGAGCTCCGAATCTATTCATCTCCACTCTCTCCAGATGAGAAGTTTCTTTTTTTCTTTTCAAGCTTAGAATTTTCTAGAGCTCGGAAAAACTTACAATTGAACCCTTACAGTTGCTGCAGTGAACATTGACATTCTTAATGAGAGGGTAGGTTCGGAGTATTGAAGGATTCTCATTGAAGCCCGGCTCTGTCTTGGCTGTCTTTAACTCCAAGCTCTGGCTAACAAACTAGGAAAATAGGAGGGATTGTAGAAAAAAAGTTTTCAAAATGCTAGAAGCTACTGGTAAATTACTGTGTATTTATTTGCTGGCAACAGAATTCTTTATTTCCAGTTGGGAGAGAGTGAGAAAAAAATTCCCTTCATGTATCCGAGAGACGGACAAGTAAAAATTCAACGAGTATAAAGATAATAGAAATCGTCTCGGATAATCCCAAGACTGGATTTTTTCTTCAGATCCATATGATTTTATCTGCCTCAAGATCAGCTTAGTCTTTCTCTCCGGTTCACAGCCAAGCACAAGCAAGCCAATTCCATGTGGCGTAATTTTCTTCCGTCTGGTTAATTTAAGCAGGGAATGCAATAATTTTTCTGCTTTATCCTACCTCTCTTGCACTTACTGAAAATTAAGCTGCCATTGCTCGAAAAATGGTAAACGCTCTGGGAACATTATGTTCAAAATATGGATATTTACGTGGAATTATTGGGTATTTCTTGGTCATCTCTAGTTTAACAAGGAGCTGTAATTTATTTCGGGGAACAAATAATAGAAAAGTTTTTATTTTTTTTGAATTCTCTGAAATTATTATTATTAAGGAAGGATGAAAAATGGGGAGGTTGGAAGCGACAAACAAAGATTTTTTTGTGCAACTAAATTCTTTCAGGTTTGCCCGTGCAATGTCATTCTAGACTGTGAACTGATCTTATTCCTATTTTTAAATGTTTTGACTGACTAATACGAATTTTTGGTGATAAGGCCATTGTTCTTAAGTTAGGCTAGCAGTGATGAGGCTCAACATTTAAAAGAATGGATCTTTGTGGTTTTAGCTTTGACTTTGGTGAAATGGCTGCATGCTTTGTTCGAGTGTTCTTTTTGCTGAATTTTATTTATTAAATTCCCAAAATATTTTCTTCTGATAAATTCAGGGTTGCATAGCTAAGTTAGTACTCGTGTAGTTAATTTTTCACAATATTTCCAAGAAACAAATGCTGAACTGGTTCGACGAGAGAATTTTTAAGGAATCCTATTTCAACTCTTAAAGTGGTTTGTATTTGTGGATTTCTTGGAGAAAAGATTCCTTCCTTTTTGTGGTGAAGAAGGAAAGTGAAGATTCCATCCAGCCTGTTGAAAATATAAATAATATTATTGAAAAATCCAACGAAATCCCAAATTCTGCATAATGTACATCTGTTCAATCTGCTTTTATTACTTTTGTTCTGTTTTCGACTTTCTCTGGAGTTTGTCAAAACGAGCGGATTATTTTTCGACTGAGATCCGGGTCGAAAATAAGAGCTGATGTTTATTCCCTGTAGAATTCTGTGGAACGTTTCATCGTTAGGGAATTTGGATTTGGAAACAAGGCAACGAACTTCACCCAATTCTTAATGTAACATGGTAGAAAGTGGCACGTTTTTCAAGATGCAATTGCAATAATGCCAGGAGCTTTTAGCTAAAAAAAACAAAAGCTCTTCTCACGATCTAATGAATAAAAATGGTTTCGAGCTGGGAATCTGGGAACGGCTTTGCTACAGAATACTCAATACTGAGGCTCTTTAACAGTTGAGAGTAAAAGCTGGAAATGGGGGAAAATGAGCACTTAGGTCAAAGTAGAAGCCCATTTGTTTCCCAATCAATTAATATGTCAAAAACATTTGATGAAATAGTTTTGAGATGTTGTGCTTAGTGCATTATACCTCAGCCCTCTCTTAAGATCTAAAGATATGATATTGTAAGACTCTGTAAATGTAACTCAGACATTATAAATCCTTTTATCCAAATAATAAACGACCTATTCTATTGAAACAATCTTATAAAATCTCTAGCCGAGTGGAAAAAACGACGGATATGGCTAAAGACAAGAAAATGGTATCTTTGTCCAGGGGTAGCATGTCAGCTGGACAGTGTGGATAGTAATCTTAACAATAGTGCAATGTAATCAATGGAGGGAAGAATCAGGGCTGAATTCCGGCCAAAAATAGCGAGGAAGGAGAAAGTAAAATGAGAGTAGCAATTGGATAAGACTTGCCTTGATAGACGAACAAATAAACAAGGAAAGGGATGACCTCAAAGTGTATCCGTAGCTTTAGGAGCTAAGAAACGCTAAGGAGTTTTGGGGGCGTTTAGTATAAAAAGAAGAAGAAAAAAATTGGCAACAACAGTCCCCCCAAAGACTATTTTGAAGCTGGATACTCTTCGTTAAGCTTCTCGGCCTCCTAAATTGCTTCACGTCTATTTCTTCCCTCCCTTGAGACTCTCTAAAGGGGAGAACATTATTGAATTCAATTCAATCTTTCCTCTACGGTTTTTTCTTACATCAACCTACCGGCTTGTTATTTTTCACACTTAGCTTTTAGAAGAATGCAGATGTCAATCTTGAATAGAGTCCAATATGTGTTGTCCAATCTCATAGTTGGGATAATCTTGGCCTTGAGCATTCTCGGATTTTATCAATCAACTCAGAACCTCGAACAATCTGATGATTCCTCGACATACCTGAGCCATTTCAGCCTTTTTTTTATTATTTATTAGCTCGAGCTGGCATGTTGGCTCGACAAAAGAGAAAAAAACTAGTTGGTGTTGATAGGAATGAGTTGCAAACGTTTCCTTGTCTGATTGAGTTTCCAATTTATGAGACATCCTTTTAACTTGTCTTGGGTTTAAGATGTCAATCCACTTTTGAATGACTCAATAATCTAATTTTGTTTTTCATCTCTCTTTTTTTGTCGTGCATCATTCTCTCATTCCAAGAGCAGTTAGTAAGTATGTGAGATGCGAATGTGTGATGCAAATGTCTGAACGTCTCTTTCAATTGGTTTAAGTTTGAAATGATTGACATGTGAATTACCAAAATAAATGACAGAGAGACCTGGATTTTCCAAAATGGGTTCCCAATAAATGAAATTGTACTATTGTATTTTTTCAGGTGGGCCTTTGAATTGGGCAGGCAGTAGTGCCACAGTTCACAACCGCAACGTGCTGGAAGATGTCATACCAGAACTTGACGAAAATATGACAACAATTATCTCGATGAAAAGAGAAAACAAACCAACTGTACACGATGTATTTGGAACTAACCCACCCCCAGCTTCAGCCCCCATAAACGTCCCTAAGAGCTCTTTGGTAGGTTCCGTACCGCATGCCTATCCCTCCAAAAGTGTAACAAGAGACCCTTCAACTCGTCTACGACTTGAAAGACCAAAATTGCTTTCAATGTCAGCTCCACCAGTGCCCAAATCAAAGTTTGAGTTAAGTCCCGTAACCCCTGAACCATCTGTCTCTGAAGGGGGTGGTGATCACAGTGAACCATCTGGTAGCCTTCCTGAAACTATGACAGTTATATCTTCTATACACCCAAGTCCGTCTTCAGCAGAAGTTGATGAGATTGAAGAAGATGATGGGGATGAGTCAATGAGTGATATAAAGTTGAAGAAACCACAAAGTACCGAGAATTTAGCAACAAAATTTGCTAAAACATTCGGGCTCAAAGATAAATCTCAGCCGGGGGATGAAACGGCAGAGGTACATCTCCTAAGGGATATCAGTACAACAACGGAGGGGAATACTTCACCGTAAAGATAAACACGATTGTGATCAAATATCTTAACTTCTTCTACAGCCATAAACTAGGTAATTAGAAGAGCCAATGGTCTTTCAATGAATTATTTAGCGTGTAAAGAGGGGGCTGTGTTTAAGTTATTGATTTGAGTTGTTTCAACAGTATTAAAAAATATAGAAGAGAAGCCGGGAATCGGTTGATCTGCACTAAGGAATTTATGGACATTCTAAGGTATTTAGCAAATACTATTTGATAGATTTATAATAGTTCACATTGGCATATAAAGTTTATCAACATTATAAAAAATCAATTCCTCACTTTTTGATACCACTTTGAACTAACTTTGAAGTCTAAATTGAGTTGCATCAAAGATTAGCATAATTTATTTACTGTAATAAATTTGAGGTCCCCAAGATTATTTGAACGACAGAAGCTGGAAAGTCACACAATAATAATATACCTTTCTATAAAAATGGCCACAGAATTTTGTTATTTTTATTTCAACTTATCTTAGTCACATTAATCATTCTGTCCATATAAGTACATTAAATATATGGCTAGGATCACTGATACGATCCTATTCAGTTTGTTTGCGTGGGGCTCGGATGCATTCAAATTTCTAAACTCAGTAATTTCAATCTTCCGGAGTGCTTTAAGGTATACGTCTTGCAATAAATATGCCTTGCTTGGATAAACTTTACTTTCGATGGTTGGAGTTAATAGGTAAACTTGGAAGGATTTTATGGTTTCACTATAAAACCCTGTACTTTACCTAGTAGTTGCAATCGTATTAAAAGAATAGACGAATAAAGGCTTTTGAGATCAACTCATTAAACCTATTTTATAACCTATTAGAAGTCTGTAGAACGGAATCATCGTCTTTCCTTTTAATTTGATCATGACGTAGTAATTTTGAAGTCAAGATTAACTTGAGGATCATTTCTGTGGTTTATGGGATATCAAAAAATACAGTTCAACGCCAGAAGACAAAGAGATCAAAAATTTAGCCTCTTTACTAAAAGGTTTAATCATGCGACTCATTGATTTTTGGGACAAATACTGCACTACTGATCCCTTATATGTATGTAAGACCAATATTGATTTAAATGGTAGATAAAATTATTTGTTATCCTTTGAAATCATTTAAATCTTTAACCTAAAAATATTAGCATAAATTGGTTTTTAAATAGTTTAATAATGAAATTTTGAATAGCCCAAAGTGTAAATTGTATGATCTTGTGGCAAGCCATTCCATTTTATAAACTTCAAACGCGTTATCAGTATTTTTCGTAAGTATTAACTAATGTAAATAAAAACTTTTTCAAGATTCTTCAATAAAATTATTCCAACTGGATTTTATTTTATTTGGTGGGATTTTCATTACTCTCAAATTCATTCATGCATTCTACGTATATATATAGTCACCTGCTGGCACAGAGGTTATGATTTGTATCTAATCTTAAATGGCCTTAGGTTCGGATCCTAGTTGAGCTAACGCAAAAACTCGGATTAGAACTGACTGACAACACAGAGGTATATTGCAGGTTTTGTCCGATTGACTATCAAGCAGCTATCAGCTAATCTGAATAGGCACAAATGGTTTTCTTGTATATCACGTAGCTTAAATAAGATACCTCGAAAGGCCTCTCCTCTTTCCACCCGGCTTTACTGGATACAGAAATTCCACGTTATTGTGGTACATGAAAGAGTAAGGTCTTTATGTATATCTTTGAATGGTTCAACTTTTGCATATGAATTTCAAATGTTAAATATCTGCCTAATCGCATCTTTCCTGGGCGACTGCAGTTTGACGATTTAACGCTTGGTCTGGTAGCCTATAAAATGTAATGTTACATTATTATTTCTTTGAAATGGGTATTATATTCATTTGACAGAAACGCTCAACTTAAACTCAGAAGAAGAAGATATTTGACCTTCTAATAAACCCTCCTTTAGAACTATGTATTCCAATTTGCAATTTATGCATACATCGATTCGACTTTTGACACCTACATTACAACCTTAACCTGATTTGGGCTTGTCAAAGTTCTCTTTCAGCGATCGGAAATCATCAAGTTGCACCTGACCAGTTTTTTAAAATTAATGTATGTATGTGCAAGCCCATTGCCAGTTTAGTTAATTAAATCATTACTTGAAGTGTGTCCAGTAGCTGAAACTGTCCCGATCGGACAGAACATTTTAAGTTAAAATAGTGGGTTCGCAATTTTTTATGTGGTACGATTAAATGCATTCATATATTTAATTATATGGCGAAATTAAATATAAATAGCAGTGACTTAAATTAAACCCCTTAAAGATTCGTGCACGTTTTCATTTAAAATTATAATTTTATCATATTTCCCTGACTCGCTCAACTGAAAGTTATTGATGGACTGATTGGTAATTCTTCATACAAAATTGAGATGACATCATCTCTGGCAGAGACAGAATGGTCAAAGACAACCCCGTCCACCCTTGCGGATGATCTTTTAATGATATGGAGTGCAGATCAATCGTTGTCAGATCTGCATGATGCAATGCAGATTAACCGGAGATGAGTTATTCGAAATCGACTCAGAATATGGAGTCGCTGTCAGTGCCAGTGAACTGTGTATACATGTTTTTTCATTCGGAAACTGGAAATCCTAAAGAATTATGCAATCGTAAATATTAACGCACACACTTGTAAGCTTGAGTTAAAGTTTTCGAACCAACAACAACAATGTGCATTGGGATTAAGCAGTATGATTGAAAAAATTCATCGTGTTTTGCCCTTTGTATTTTAATGAAATAGAATGAATATCGGCATTAATGTATCAGAGATATATCGTCTGTCTATAATGTATTTGATCAATAACTCAGTTGTTGAACCACATTCCCTCCGCTGTCCAGTATGTACCAATAAATATATCAAAACCGACATGGTTTACCAAATGGAAATATTTGCCGCTTTGAATGACAACAGTTCAGCCACTTGAAATTGCGATGTTGATCAAGATTCTAAACGCGGAAACCTAACCGCTGTGTTTTCAATACTGAGTATTTCAGTTCGGCACAAGACATGCATGGATGCATATTAGGTCCGCATAAAGGGATGAGAATGAAAGTTTAAAAAAATGTCTGGTTAAACTCGGTGTTTTCTTGTTTTCGAGAGCCTTTCACAAGTTCCACTGATGGATTAATCAAGCTAACTTCATGCTTTTTAACCATGAACTGTTGCCCAATGACAGCCAACGTTAAGCCTTCGCCTGGTCAAGGTTCAAATTTCGTATCGATTCTAGATGGTTTCTAATACCTAATACCAATTTCTATTGTTAGTTGCAGCAAAACTCAATTCAATCGGGAAATTTTGTTTCGAAATCAATTTGCTTTTTTTTTAAATTCACGGGGTTTTAAGAGTTTATGACATGATCCATCCAATTGTATTCAACCTTTATTCATTAACTGCATCAATTGTCAGCAGTCAGCAACCCAGATTCATTTGAAACAAATCCATTGACGTAATTTCATATGGGGAATGACGGCTGCGGAAAGCATTTCATTATTTATGACAACATGGTACTTTCCCATGGCATTGTTCTCAACATACTGTGAGGGAGAACCGGCAGAACAGAGGAATCCTGAGATTATTAAGCATTGTTTCAGGTGTAAGGAAGCATGAATCGAAGGGTGCTCAGAATCGAAGGCTCCAACCTAGTGAAACCCAACCCAGCCGTCTGTTGCTATTTTAGGAAACTGTTACCATCTCCCGTACACCAGGAAAACTTTTAGAGGATACCCAGTTCTTGAGATTCAGTCTTCCGTCCTTTGTTCGCATTTCTGACTTATCGTCCGAATTGTTTATGAATCTCTTTTAACTTCTTCATTAATTTTATAAATACCTAAATCTACCTGCTAATTTTATAAATATTAAATTAAGAATCAATAATTAAGATCATAGAAGTGTTACTTTCAAAGCACGGGAAATTTAATTTAGACTGAGTTGATCCATGGTGGGGTATTTGGTTGCGATAATAACCTTAAGTTAGTACCTCAATTAATTGGATAAAAAAGTACTTTAAATAGTGTAGTCTTTATTATAAAAAGGATCATTCTAGTAGATATTGCCATGTCTTCATGGACAAGCAGAGATCCCGTCTGGCAGATTCTGCTTGGAGTTATTATTCAGTCGCCGGTAAATGCAGGTTAGAGGAATGTGTAGCAATTCTTTTAGAAAAGCAAGGTCGGGCTCTGAAAGAAGAGAAACGTATTTTTTAAGCCGCGGTCAACCAAAAGAATCAGACGTATGAAGAGATTTGAATTGATTAAATAATTGCTCACCGTTTTCAGGAGTAATAACTCCATGGCGGATTAGAAAGTCAAGAGCAACAGGGCAGCTTGTTGTCTTAAAATCAGGAGAGATAATCACTTCCATCACATCCTGAAAGAAACACAAAATATTCAGGCATCTATTTCATTTGAAAATAAAGTCAAGAAATCAAAGATTTCAATTCCAAGCTTTTAAAGATTGACTCACGGCGACCGGATAGAGATGGAATGAATCTACCTCACCGTCTTGATTGACCGGAACAAAATCAAGAGGTAATTCTAGATCAAATACATGTTCAGTATTTGGTGAGAGCCCCCGCTCAGATTCATAGAAAATTCTGCACATTATGATTTATAGTTTTAAATTAATTGAAATCTACTGAATCTGGAAAATCCTAATTCATAAGTATACATACGAAACGGTTCCAACTGCCTTGAGATTTTGTAGAATTGAATCAGGAATAGACGCTTCTTCAGCGGCCTCCTTATGCGCTGTTTCCAATACAGTGTAGCCAACAGAGAGGCCTCCTGCGACCTGTTTAATCCGAATTTGATGGTAAGCGTGAAATTGTATTTCTACATTTTATTGTTTATTTAAAATACTGCAATGTACAATATTATCCAATTTTCCAGGCCATCGTGGTTTAGTTAAGCTTCGCGTTTGCAACCACAGACAAAGCCCCAATTCTGGATGGTTGACGTATCCATTAATATCGACTCCAAATTGTCTAATCCCAAAAAGACCTAAGTTTTATAATTTAAAAAATTCAACAATTTCCAATACAATTAAAAAAGAAAATTTATTATTTTATTAAAACTGTTGAAGCTATTCCGTTGGGTTTTTTTTAAAATTACATGTAGCCGAACGCTCCATCCGCATCAATGAAGTCTCTTGGAGATCTACGCGAACCTCATAACACTAAAAACATTAAAACCTTTTAAATCTCACAAATTAAAAAGTTAGGTAAGACAAGAATTTCATTTACGCTTAAAAAACAATCTAACCTCATCCCTCCAACCTTTGAGTGTGACAAAAGTCTCGTTTGCCCTGAATTCTCGAAGGACCTTATCAACAGCCTTTGACCGAGATTCATAGTCATTGAGTTTTGGCACCAACTGAACCGATGCTTCGTTGCAATTAAAAACAGAGGGGTAATCCTGGAGCTTTGAAAATACCTCCGGAGTAATAAGACCGACCTGGAACCCTTCCACAATAAAAGGCTTGCATCCTCCCATTCGAAAACCTACAAATGTTAATTGAATTTGAGAAAATATATAAATTCTTTACAGCAGAATGCAGCAGAAGGTCAAATGCAGTTTGGACTTACCATTGAGGAAAAAACAATTAAATCGCTTCGCCAAGTTCATTATTACCGAGAATTCATGCATTTCAGGCGTGGGGGGTTCTGGTAACCCGATTTCTCTCTCGCCGGCAGGTGCGATAGCTGATTTAGCTTGAGCAGCAAGCTTTTCCATAATTTTTTGGCCACTCACAACTTCTCTCTGCAACTAAAATGAACAAGAGGAAAATTAAAGCAGATCATTTTCATACTCAAATCACCAAGCTTCTATTATTACCTATATTAAACAAGTCTTGGATGAATGTTACTATGACGACGACTGGAATAGCTTTAACGTGGATAAACACTGGAGGATGACTAGACACTACTCTTACAAGTGAGTAAACTGAAACCGAGGTGATTGTTGCTTTAATCTAAACTGATAATTTTCAAAGTGGAGTAACTAACAAAATGACAGATGCTGAAGGAGTATCGGCACTAGAAAAAACCTTCACCGGTCCGGTAGCTGGTAGTCAAGAGTCGCTGACAATGAATGGAAGTCAAATGATGTTTACTACATTACATACGGACTGCACGTATGCAGCTGTCAGAACTGACTAACTGGCTTTACTGGCAATGAGATCAGGTTCCGCTTAAATCCCTGCCAACCCCCAGTACTAATGTTAAGTACCCTGTTGATTCATTATGTGAAGCATAGAACATCGCTGTATCCACACACACTGGAAAATCATATCAGACCACTACACTAGCAAGAAAAACGTGCTCATTACACCTATTCATCCATTTGTGCTCTACTCGACGGGCTTGCCTACCTGACCTATGTGTGGATTAGAGAAAAAAATGGATGAATGAAGCTTCCTCTCATATACACTTCTATAAGGAAAGAATAGTATGTGTGTGGCAGTTTAAAGGTAACAAAAAAGTAAACTTACGATTATCAAGAAGGTGGTCTACCTGTTTAAAAGTTGAGCCGAGTCTTCCTTGAAACGTCGGGGACAGTCGGACTGGTAGTGTGTGACTGGACGATTGTATGGTTGTGCCTAAAAAAGAATGCCAGACATGATTAAGAGATCCTGTCCACAGGCAGTGCCGTTCAAGAAAAAATAGGGAAAGAGCATTGTGACGAATACACAAGGACAGTAAAGAGTAGAACATGAGAGTTCAGAATTGCTAATTGTATGAGAATCTTCGTCATTAACCCAGATGTGAGTGATGTGATGATAGCAATTAGTTCAGGATGATAAGGATAAATTAAAATATGTAAACCCCACTTGAAATATTAAAATACCGTTGGATCACTGTTGGTCACTCACGAGTCCTGCCTGTAGACTGACTGTTGACTGTGGACTGGTGCAGGCTGGGGTGCATGAAAAATAAACAAAAACCTCCGCAAGTCGGCACGGTTTGTCAGCTAATCTAATCGAAAATAATTATGTTTCTGGGAGATAAGGAGAACCTTGAGATTAGTTTTGTGACTATGACAACTACCCTAACTCGGCTAACTCCGCGTTCCCTGCACCCTGAGAGCCCGGACTTCAACAGAGGAGAGGATATGACTCATCCCCCATGAATTCACAAATTCAGAGTAGGGAATCTACCTACCGTGCTACTCAATACTACTGATCATGGAGACACACACGGCGGTGTAGTATCGATACCATCATACCACCACTACTCCTACTATCTATCCTATCCCACCTAAAGTCTTCAATGAATGGGATTTAACACTTTTAGAGGTAAACTTATCTACGACTTACAATAACAAGGATTGGATTATCCACCACGGCTTTCCCTCTGTTTTACTACCACATACGACAAAGAACGGTGGAATGTGGAGGAAAAGGCAACGCGTACTATTGACTATTATCAACTGGCTCTCTTGATCCATGGCATGTAAAATCCGAATTATGAATTACAACTTGCGCACCGCCCTTTTCAACTACGATCCCCAAATTAACTAGTCCTCCTCCATGTTAACCATTCATTATGCAAAATCATAAATGCTAATTTTCAGCCACCGATCCTCATATTCTCCCACCCTCTTCCTTTCTTGAGATTCATAGACAGATTTACAACGTGCCTTGCCCTTACCTTTTCTTCGGACACACAACCAGCCCTCTCTTACATCTTCCCTTCTCACCAGTCTCTTCTCTTATAGGCAATATCTTCATTATTGTGGAATCGCAGAATCTGAAGAATGGACCACATCGTCCGTTCTAGACACTCATCATCCTTAAAGTATGCTCATGGACGAATGGTCGTTGGACTATGTTTTTCCAACTCACTTCATTTAATCTACTATTATTCGCTAGGCATCTACAGGCCCATTGATGGACAACTACTCCTTTGAAAATCAATGCTAGCAGCAAAAATGTCGCTTTGATTTTATGAACTTGCGCCAACTCTCAACTAGCGCTGCTGCCATTTCATAGAAATCTAGTCTCTCGGGTTCATTGAGATTTTGTAACTCTTCGTGGCTCTGGTCAAGCACCAAACGTCGGGACTGAGCCAAGGATTTAATATAGGGAACCTGGATTTAGTTCTTACACATTTTTTGAAGGTCAATGGTCATTTTATTCGAAAGCATCAAGTGGCCTGTGTGGCCTCATTATTCTTGTTAATCGAACGAGTCCTAGGGTCCTAACTCCACTCGATTTCTTAACTTAGAGTAATACAAATCTCACATTTACTATGGATTTATAGATGGGTAATTCAATTGCATGAATATCCAATTGTAGTTTATGATTTGGAGTTACATATATAAGCCTCAAAACCGAATTAAAATACATGACTCGACATTGTTTGTCTGATTTTATCCGATCCGGAGTGTCCAGACTGCACAGTCAGTCTCGGAGTAGATTTCCCAGGACTGTCCAGTCCTCTTTTTTTGGCGAGATTTTCTTACCTTGCGTGCGTGTATACCAGGGAAGGGTTTGGTGGGTAGTTATTAAAACTAAAGATCAGCATTAAGCAAAAAATGTAGAAATGATAACCAATAAAGTGGGATTCTGAACCCTTTTCTAAGAAGGATTTATTTCTTCAATTGAATTGTTATTCCAAATAAAGTAAAACAACAGTCAGACGACTTCCTTAGTGTTGGAGCTAAAGCAGGAAAATTGGATTGTTTAAATAACTCGGACTAGTAAAACATACAAATATCATCATATAGCGACTGAATAAACAAGCTAAAATCCCACTCGATGAATTGGGTGATGAGAAATCACTTTCAGCCTTTTTAATGTTAATTTTTTTGTTTTGTTTTCAGCTTATTCCGCTTTTTTTTCAATCAGCGATTAAGTGTTGGTGCCTATTGCAAGCTTTCATTTTTTGTATATGAGCATGATAGGTTGAGTAACTGAATTTATAAGAGGTGTGTTTTGTAACGTACATACATAGACATTTAGACAATACGAGCAGTATTATATTGGTTAAAACTGGATTCGTTATAATTTCTAGCAAACGGAGTGAGTTTCAAGATTGAAGAAGGATAAGAAAGAATGGGTGAACATGCTATTAAGTAGAACGAAGTTAGTATATGTTTAATTTTTAAGCGTCATTGAGATAATATAATATTATACTTCATCCTCTTTCATAACCGACTCCTCACAGACCCTCAACACAGTCCAGACCGATACATAATAAATGAGTACACGGTTTCGTCTTCCAATTGCCCAGCCTTTTCTTGCTTGCTTCAGCTCCTTCTTATTCGGGAGATGCTAAAAACAATTGGACTCACCCACGACTCTGCCTTTGTTAAACCGATCTCTAAATAGATGGAACAAAAGCATAAGGTATATTTTATTACTACAGATATTATACCCAACAGCCCTGCCTCCAATCGTTAAATCAAAAGTAAAAAACAACAGACTTTTCTACAGTGCTTTGACCGGAAAAATATTTCCCTTTAGACATACTACACTACTATATTTGAGCATATCATATTTTTTATGATGTGTCATTGGTATCAATTGAAACTTCCAATCTACCTTCTCGTAGACGAAGCGTTATCCTGTTACCTAATCAAGATTTTACTGTCCATTGTGAAATCGTATTACGATTTTGCATGCAAGTCTAGGGGATTGCCATTTCAGTTCTCTTTTTTCAGGTTATCCGAAAAATGACACGAATGTCAACTTTGATTGAATTTGGCCGTGGAGACTTACCAACGACTAAGCCAATGCTCCCCGATGCATGTGCATATGTATGTGTATGTAATATTCAATTGTATAAAGAAGAAGACAAAGAAGAAACCTATGGCTTGGCCACAATTTTTAGTAGACAACAATCTCTACAGGTCTTATGTTCAAACTAAATAAGCTTTTCTTCAAACTTGTAAGATGGCGATGAAAGGGAAAGTGAAAATTTATGCTATATTCTTTTTCACCCTCGACAAAGTCAATGGTCAACGTACGCTTATTTTATTCTAAATTAAATCTTCAATTTAAAGATAAGGAGAATAGTAAGACACATAATGTAAAGGACTTCAAAAGATGTCACATCCAATGAAACTCGGAAACGTACGATAAGATTTCTTAAAAGTGTCTGAAAAATTATTTATTTATTTATTAAAAAGTTACAAGTTCATTGCATT
The DNA here is from genome assembly GCA_034694785.1 of Agrenia bidenticulata. Taxonomy (NCBI): domain Eukaryota; kingdom Metazoa; phylum Arthropoda; class Collembola; order Entomobryomorpha; family Isotomidae; genus Agrenia; species Agrenia bidenticulata. Next base: position 43,114 of record JAQFYM010000527.1, on the reverse strand, counting down.
GACAAATTGTTGGTTTAGGTAGTTGAAAAGGTTGATTGTAAAGCAATTAGAACTTTGTAAATGCATATGATTACATTACGCATAATGCAGTGATAGATTAGCAGGAAATGCACATATTGAAAACAGCTTTTTCCCATCAAAGGAGGATTGCTTACAAATTTGGATGTGCACTCCGTATCAAGAGAACCTGTTGCAGATGTTGCCTTGCAAATACTTGCAATCAAATCTTACACAAAAGTCGTGTGTGATGATCAAGTTTTAGAGCTTTGGTCTACTCCACAGCTTATGAGCTTCCATACCTAGTAAGCTAGTTAAGGTTGTGTGAGTACAAAACAAAATTCTGGTTCCTGCCCTGTTGTGATGATTGCACTTTTTGACTTTCAAGAATTTGGCCAAACAACAATCGGTTGCACAATTAGTTACTGCCTGTGGTCATTGTTGTGTCCAACTTCCTCTCGTATAATTATGTATTCACAAGAGACACCTTCCTTCCGGATGACGGATAAAGATCTTTGAACAATACCAAATCGATTCTTACTCTAAATTTTAGTACCATTATGATTACGCCTTAGTTGAGACGATTTTTTGAGCGTCGTTGAGTACAGCTGGCTTCCGGGTTGGAAGTTATTAACTAGAAACTTACGGGGATTTTGCACTAGACAGCAGGTCATTTAACAATTTGCGAAGAAGAAGTTTGGTTTGATCGTTATTGATTCTTTAATTTCAATCTCATGTCATCAAATGTCAAGGATTTGAGTAAGCCTAGTCATTTGTCGCTTTGACCCCCCCTCCCGCTAACTTAAGAAACCATAACCGTTTATAATAATCTGTACCGTGGACTTGGATCTCCATCTTTTTCAACACATCCCGTAGATTTAAAGACCAAATTTAGGTCAAATGATTGCCAACTTCCTCTGGCTCTGCGATAAGGAAACTAAGGGCCGAGTTATATCCCCTTGAGTTTAAATGAAGTTGGGTAGTAAAGACTTTTAATGCTGTTCTTTATCATTAAAAAAAATCGATTCTTCCAATTTAAATAGATACATGTTAGAGAAGCGAGAGTGGCTAGGATAATTAGGCCAGAACGTACACTGCTCAAGATGGCTTAAGCTGAGAATAGAGGATTACAATTTGAATCGTGAATCACCGTGTATCAATTACAATTAAATCCAACCTATTCGAAGATTGTAGGTTAGGGTTAGAGGTTTTTTTGCAAAACTTCCTTAAAATTTGAAGACAATGTAGAGGTAGTCGATCCATGTCTAATTCATACGTTGACTTCTTAATGCGATGCATGTGGCTTATGCATTCACCACCAATCAATTATATATTTGTGCATGCAAGCATGTACGCAGTATTCTCATTGCCATCAGTCTAAAAACGACTCATTGAAGTAAAAGCCCTTGACACCCTCAAGTTTTTCTGGTTGAACTCATTGGGTTTAACTGACATAGTTTTAGTATAAATGCCAACTTTAAAGCATTTTGCTAGATCCTCCAACAATAGTTTCTATTTCCGATAGCTGGTGACTATATAAAGTACGTGAAATAAATCTAAAAGCTTTGTGATTTTTGTCTGCATCTAGGCCACTGTCAACAAAAGCGAAAAGTTAGATTAGAAAATTTTGATTGTGAAAGGTTGTTGAAAACGCACTAGGATCCATTTTGAACAAGGGACATTTGACAAGACTGAAGACGACACATGCAGATACAAACTTATACAAAATAACGACCTTTTCAATGACTTTAAAATGAACTTTGATTCGGATGAATGTTTTCTCAGTTTTTTTATAGTTGAGTGGAGGATGAAAAACCTTTCTTGAATCACATAATATACTTTTGGAATTAGCACAATCATCCCAAAACAAGAAAGTGAGCAAAAGTGCGTTCAAATTACTAGAGGCTTCTTCATCTCTTTTCCGTCCATTGAGTATCATAGCATCACACCATCACATTTCAAATTCTGAATTCATAAGTAATCAAAGTACTCAGAGCGTTACGATTTACGAAGGATTTCAGATTTTAGAGAACAAAAAAAAACTTCAAGTGCAAAAAATTAACTGTCCATTGCTCATCCTGTTGTTGGCGAAAATTTATTTTGGCAATTTAGAATGTGTGTCAAGAACTGAAGATAAAAACAGAGCTTTGCCCCAGGTTAAGGTTTATTATATAGCCTCAACGATTAAAATTTCATAAACTTCTTGAGCGTAGTATCCTCGCCCTTTGAAATTCATAAATTATTAACTGCCAAAAGTAAGTATAAACTATGCAGGATGACTCATAATGTCATAACACAAAGTCATAACCTCAGTTTAGATTCCATGAGGATGATTGAGGTACAGAGACCTAAAATCTGATGCATTTGTATAATTGGTTGGCTATAACTTAGGCATTTGATTAAATTCCTCTTATTTTGTACTTGAGTTTTTATTATTTTGGTTCGTGCATCCATTCTATCTCAAATCTAATTTCCAATTCAACAACACTCGGCCTTATGATTGTCGTTAAATTGTAAATTATATCGAAAAGCTTTGAACTTTTTCTAGGTGATCTCCTTGGTTGGATTTGATTTGTGTTTTGAATCTTGATCTTATTAGAGACTTGTTAGTCTAATGCTTCATCAATAAAATACTTCAAATAAATATGATAGTGCCACTGACAACTGTTTTCGTCATTTCAAGTGTAAACTCAAGAGTCAGAATTTACCGCATTAAATCGAAAACTTCGTCCATCAATGCAATGCTTATCCATCTGTAATTCCTGTTTCACAATTTGAAATGGAAATTGTACGCTTTTATTGGCTGGCAGTTAACATTATGAATTCATTAATATAGTTTGATAGTTCTTTAAATACTGCTCGGAATGAAATACAAATTGAGGTAACTTTTTAACGAATAATAAAATGCAGTTGAAGGTTAAAGGCTGAGCATGAGTTGAATGAACTATTTCCTCGTCTGGTTTTCAATCAAGTGCCTTAAATTTGCATTAAATTAAATCTGCTCGAATGCCGATGTCTTTTATAGTTTCCAGCTCGTGATAAACTGCATATAAACTCGAGAGCTCTGGAACAGCTCCATTTCTATCCTGAAATAAAAAACGCATATTTATTTTTCTAAACGTTTAAGACAGCCGACAGATTAGGTAATAACTTGAAAGAAATGTTTTCCAAATCTCTGGGAGAATAGTTCAAGTTCAGTCTCTTTTGATACCTGTTATTCTGTTGTCAACAAACTGTTGTTGCTGTATTGGTATTTCGAAGCTATCAGTTCTATTTTGGCTGATACAGCCTCTTACGTAACTAACAATAAAAACAGAGAAGTGCAAGCAGATTTAGAAGGTGTTCGATTGGATCAGTCAGGATGATGCATCTTGGAGCAGATGCTGTTAGTTATTATAGCTGTGACTGTGTTAGACAGCTTATTAGAAAATGTGGCGCACAGCCAAGCGAGTGTATGCAATTTACTTTGTATCCATTTTTACTTTCTGTAGTCCCTTGCCATTTATGCATTTCCCTCTTTAGTCCACCTCGAATAATTAAGTAACATGATATTTTTGTAGGCCAATTAATAGACGTACAGACATGAATTGTAAATAAGGAATCCCAAATAATTTTAATAAACATCAGACTCTAAATTATTATCTTAGATTGACCTCCCACAACTGTAAGGTTTGCTGAAGAGTCTCATCAAACCATTTCCTTCTGGCAGGGTCCTTAAAAATAACATCCAAAGTCTTGAGTTCCAGTCCAAGAAGCCCATCCGGCTCATGTTTTAGGTATTTTTCTATTTTTCTCACGAGTTCCGCATTATCGTGCATTTTGAAAATATTTGGGTACACGGAAAAGAGGAAACGAATCGTAAGAGCCTCTCGAATGTTTTGCGTTGTCTGGGCATTGGCATTTAAAACCATTACTTTCCCCATATGTTTGACCCAAAGGGGTAGCAAGTACGGTAGTTGGGCCATGTATGAAGACCGGACCCATCCTGTTTCGCTCAGCCTTCGCTTCACCGCATCAAATCCTTGAGTATCGTAAACAAACACCTATTTGACAAAAAACAGAAACCCCATTAGCGTTGAAATTAAGGATTTTAGATTATACGTTAGTAACAGAAGCATAATTTATGTACTAACACTGGAGGATAACTTTTCGCAACTCTTTAAAATGGTGACACTTGTTTTTCAAGAAAGACTCAAAACCAAATAACAATCCTTGCAATAGCAAAATGATTTTGCTTTGTTCTTACAACACATTATGTCACATGATGGGAGCTTGACTAGAAATCAATGCATACTTTTTTTTTTTACTTTAGAATGTGTGGAATCGATCGATCGATTTGATTTGATACTTTATTGTCAAATAGTTTCAAGTTACTTCAAGGTCAAGTCTTTTACTTCTGAATGTGCTTGATTACATTCTATTAAGATAAATAAGTCAAGAGTAAATATCTAATACTCATACATATAGAATATTTAGCAGACCCACGGATATTTTGAAGCAGTTAGATAGTCGTACGAATTTATATCTAGGATGAATTTAAATTCGTGATTGTAATTTTTTCCATTTTACTCAATACGAAAGATAATGAGCCAGCAAACATGTAAAAAACATGATTCATTCAAATCTAAGAAAACCTAAAGTACAAAAAATTCTTTGCAATTGGAGAATGTTGGTGAAGCCTTTTATGTCTACACTCTTTATTCATTCTTATTTGTTTTAATCCCCTTTCATCAACTAGAGTTACAATTACGACAAAGTTTAAGAATAATAAGATTCTGATTTTAACCAGTACAGGAAATTTAAGGTTTCCCTGATTCTATGAAAAGCGTATTTGTTGAGGCTCACCAACTGGATCGTATTTGACTATTTGAGTGCAAAAATGAATGTGCGGTCTAGTTTTAGACAAAACCCTGAGTGAAAACCGTTTTGCTTTTGCTTTTATTTTACTCTCAGCACGAGTCCCGAAGTCAAAGAAGCAGCTGCACGTGCTGATTTCCAACCGTCTCATACATTCTACACAAGACCATGAAGCAAGTCTTGGTATAAAAAAAAATGTAACCGTGATTCATCTCTCCACTCCACCTCCTCATTGAGCAAGAAGATTTCAAATGCTTGCCCCTTGATTACTAGAACTAGAATTTTTAAATCCGAAGTATTACTTGTAAGCTCGTTTCTTAAATTTATCGCACATAAGGAAAATCGAGTTTTTCAACATATTGTAAATTTCGAGTCGACTGACACTCACTATCACTTCTTAAATATTGTAGGAAGAAAAGTCAGTGTGCACTGGAAAAATTTTGTGTTAAGGAAATTTACAAATGGGAAAGTAAATAGTCAGTGCAGGGTTATTTAGAAAGACAAGTCAAATAAACTAATAAATTTTTATCGGCTGTTAAAAAGCCTTGAGTTATGCATGCGGTCCTGAGATTTTTTTTCAAGAGTTATGAATTTATGATCTTGCAAGACTACGAACTAACAGCACTTTGAATTGTTTATAATCACGACCTCCGTCCGAAGTTGTGATCAATGGAATCGAAAACGATGTAAATTACTTTCATGCAATTGCTAAATGATGTAATACAAGTAGATCCCTTTTTAAAGCTACAAGGACGAAGACCGTCTTCATTTTAGTATTATTTAACAGAATTTTAAGCATGACGGGAATAAAATTTCAATCATTAATCTTGGAAAGATTTGAATAAATGTCTTGCAAACGATGATGAAGAATATTGTACAATGTCATCAATTATAATATACCATATTACTTCAAACACCATCATTTAAAGTCAAGCTATCCCTTAAAACCGTACATCTTGAGATAAACTTCATCTTGTCAACGAATGATTTTTTTAAACTCGTCCTTAATCAACAGCAAATGCTGGTGGCAGGGATATAAAAGGCTTTAGAAATTAGTTGGTTGTCATAATTGGAAACTCTTGCCGTAAAATAAAAAATCTTACATGAAACTGAACATGGGCAAGTCTAAGTAAACTAATCAGCATTAGTCTGCATGACTTAGGGAGCTAAGCATAAAACAGTTAAATCCTTAAATCTCTACTCATAATCTCCTGAAAGAAAAGGAGAGAGAGAGAGACTAATTAAATTCTTATTGCATTCCTAGGTTCATTGTATGACAGAAAATATATTATGACAGAAAATATATTATGACAAATAATCATGATGACATCATCATAATGTGATGATACAATTCTCTGGCATTAAAAGAGCAATACCTGCGGCTCAATCATCTTGACTTGAAGACAAATAAAAGTAAGATTTGAAATGTCACGCACATAACTTTCTTTCTACAATGTAAACATAAAACACAAGATTACAGTGCATTTCATAGCTAAGTTATCAAAAAATTATGTGACAACCTTTGGCTCGTTGACTTTTGAAAGAGTCAAAAGCTTTTACGAAAGGGAAATCATGTAAAATCAATAATAAGATATCACAGGCACTTCCAACTCAACTAGCTCTGTTCACCCAGTCCTTTTCTGCGTCATAAGGGGCCTTTGTAATAGCCTTGTTTGACAAACATACAAATACGCCTTTGTATGATAATCGAATACATACATTCAATGCACACACTTCAGAGCATATCAAAGCCTTCAATAATAAACATGGACTGTTTACTTTGTCTCAAATTAACGAGGGCACACAATTGTCCTGGATCGGATCTCGTTTTCCTTGACCTAGAGAAATCTAACTGAAAGTGTCTAGTTCATTTTACGAGCAAAATTAAGGGTGTCAACTGTCAACTATGTTTTGTAAGTTAGATTCCCTCAGCAAATAGAACATGAAATGTAAACTCTTTTCCTTCATTTCATAACAAAATGATTGAATTGAAATCATATTAAAATACCGTTAAATTATTGTTGAGATCAAATTATATTTCAAAGGAAATCAAAAGGTATTTATATCCACTGCGTAACACAATAACACACTATAATCTTCCATGGCATAACTCACTCATTGCATTTATGAGGAGCTCAAATAAATGCTTTTCAAGTAAGGCGATTACTACACTATCGCTGATTGCCATTAACAGAGCAAAGAGGCTTAAGAACTTTAGTTAGAACAGCCCCGTGGACCTTATGATGGATTACAACAACCTTTGGAGGTTATAGTAACCTAATATTGTATCACAAGCTTTAAATTATGGGATTTACCTTCCCTTATGAAACAAAGAGAAGTTTGTTTTTGGTTTTTATGTTTTCGTATTGCATAATTAGCTATATTTAACATACCTAAGAGATTTTAGGATACAGGTGTAATTTGTGAAGCCTGACGCGACTGACGGCATTCCAACATTGAGTCTTATACAGAGATATTATGTTGCTGCTCTGTGGTTCTCATTTTAAAAAAAGTACTAAGGGCCAGGAACTTGCATAAATAGTTTTTTACACCCTTATAGTGTACAATTATTTTTCAATGCTTTACTTTCAGCTGGCCAAGTGATTTTCAGTAAGTAGGCTACTTGGGCTAGGTTAGGTCTTCTTGTTCCCATTTCCTTTCGACACTACTATGAGAATGGAAAACAACATTTCCTCTACAAACTTTCATACGGTTTGGTTCTAAAATCTGGAAATAAACTATATCCCAACTAATATACCGTATACATAGAGTTCGTATCAATCTTTACTCGCCTCAGCAATCTTCAATGGCATCTGAGGATTAAAGCTTCGACCCTTAAGGAAAAACAACAGCAAGTGCGTTTTTTTAAAACTACTTATAACGTTGTTGAATAGCCTCAATAACTTTAGTTCAATTTCGTATTTTTATTATACAACGGAACGGAAACCCTTGTTAGAGAACGGCAGTAATATAAGATAAGAAGATGGCTCAGAAAATTTAACTCTGTTTCCCACAGTTTAAAATGAGCAAGAAAAGTTTATGACAGAACGTGTAGGTTTTAGTGATACAATCTACTTAAGGGCAGAAACAAACACGGTCTGTTAACAATAGCAATAGCCGACCTTTGTAGGTGCCAATGTATCAAGGGAAGCAACAAACTTGGGAGTTGGGAACACAGAAAGATATACCTGTGACCAGTTTGTATTGAGTTTCATGAAATAATACAGATTGTTTGATTTAAAACCACAACTTATGACCACATATTTTCAGCATTAAAGTTTTAAATGACAAAAAAACTCGTAAAAAAGTTATTGTAATTAAATAAACTTGCGTTAATGTAATCTAAAACTCAGGTAATTAAAAAAATTGCATGCATTTAATATGGAATTTGCAATAAACTTATAGTCCAGAGAAGGTAAATAATGGACGGTAGTTCAAGTTCAAATCAAACCAATTGGGAATATTTGAACTGATCAGTTATGCATAAGTAGATTTACAGACAGATATTTTGAGCATCTAAAGTTCAATGAAAAGTACGTCTTAAATAGTTTAGTGTAGTCTTTTCAGTCGATGAAAAATTTGGTAAAGGCGAAATTAATTCATGCGTGTCTTAACATATATTTAGTTGCTTAACCCAGAGTTTTGGAAAAGTAAACCCTCTATCAAAAGTTACGAAGAGTCCTCACCTGATAAATAGAGTTTCCCGTGAGAAAGGAGTTGACGTAATGTGTGCCAACGTCATTGAAGAAATTGAAAGAGGACACATAGTCTTTGACACGAAAGGAATGCACATTATCGGCATAATTAGGAAGAACAGTGACATTTGGCATTGGGTCAGCTCTTCCAGCACTCCGAACCATGAGGACTCGCACAAGCATGTAACGATAGTCCCCTTTAACAAAGGCCGGGTCCAGCCCGAAGTATTTTGCCAAACTGGGTGTCCTCCAACCACCTGTGGAATGTATAAAAGTACCGTATTTGACACAAACCCTTTCTGTGCAGTAAATCAAACAAGAACTGTCCTAATGTAGAGCTAAGATAGAGGTAAATCGTTTTACAATACCTGCAAAAGCATGCCATGGTTTATCCAAGGCTTCAATATTAAATCGCCTAAAATACGCCTGAACCAGCTGTTGAACATCTTCGCAGAGGTCAATATGGAATTCGTTGTGAAGGGGTAGGCTGTTATCCGTGGCTTCAAAAGATTGCTGTTGAAGTCGAATGGTGGAAGGTAGAAAGACGTCTTTAGAGGGTTCCAGAAATATCCAATTTTGTGTATCATTTCGAGGAACGACCCTCATGCTGAGACTCAAATAACCATAACGGGGGAAGAGATGCATCACTGCCCCTGGCACAACTGGGTGACTTGAAATACTACTATCACTACTATCACTAGAGCTACTACTACCCGGGTAACTACCTGTACTACTGCTGGTAAAACTTGAGCACTTTCTAACACTCAATAGTAATAACAAAAATATACACATCCACCGGTTACTTGGACATGGCCACGGCCTTTTGATCCTTCCATGTGAACTCTCGATAGGGATCAGTTCATGGGAACTAATCTTGAAATCTACATGGCCATCTTCTTTACTTACATAAATCTCTTTCTCAATATTCTTGTGCTGGGATATTTTCCTTGTATTGATACTCCATGTGGATTGACATTCTGGACACCCTCTTTCTGTTTGGATTGGTGAGGCGGGTTCTTTCCCAGAAATCCATTCTTTATTCCTATGTACATGCTTCTGTTTATTATCGAGCTGGAGAAACATTGCTTGGTCGATGGACCTCTGAAGATTATAAGGCTTCGTGGAAGGCAACAAAATGTCTGCTCGATTACTTTCCTTCCTCTGTTTTAGTTATTTTGTGTCTGCCTATAAAATTTGGAAAGTATAAAAATTTTTAATTTTGAAAAGTAAAAGTACATTTGACATTGGGAAAAGTGATCTGCTTAATTTCTTATTCACGTATTCAGACAAGAACTGATTATCCTGTCATTTATGGATTTTGCGGATGTTGGATGTGAATTGTGAACAAAGGTTTTCGTTTCACTAAATGGATCATCAGGAACTCATCGTTTCAAATGTAGATTGTCAGCCAAATAATAAAGTGTCATTTTCTTTGCTGTCTTAAGGCAGTTTTTAATGACTTACCGAGTAAGTCTTACTCTTTAAGCCGAGGCTGTAGAGATCGAATTAATATTCTTTATGACATGACGTGTGACGTTTAAATATCAGCTTTTTATCCCTTTCAATTAGCCTAGGTACTACCTTACAATATTTGTAAGATAAATTTCTACTTCTTCCTTCTGCATACTATGAGCGCAAAGGTTGGTCTGGCTTTTTCTGATTGATGTTTTTTTAAAGTCATCTCAGATTTCTTTCCAAAGTTTCATTTACTCTCGTAAAATTTTTGTGTAAACTTAAATGATCACCCAGGTTCTCTGTTAAGATGTATGAACTATAGCTAAGTGTTGTTTGAGGCTTGGAGAGGCTGGCAAAGCCTTAAGTATGAAAAATTATGGGTACAAGAGATAAAAAAAACCCTCTCCAGACTAAGGAAGAGAGCCATATACTCTTTCTTTCTGTTGGCTACAAGGCACAAGGATCTCATTTTTCATGCCATGAGACTTTCGATTTCGTTTCGAGCAATGTGTACATACTCAACTGAACTCAACCCTTTGATCGTAATCTCACGTCTTCAATTCGAGTGCATGGTGCTAGTCTGAAATGTGACTATGTGACTACAGTTCACGGGATATGGAATTCCCGTTCTGAATTTCATTCATTAAATTAATTGAAATCCTAGTTGCAAATGTCACGGACAAGGTACCACTGATATTCTTGCGTTGGAATGATCGGGAATTCGGGATATTGAATCAGTATACGCCACCACCAATTTTCCCCTCAATAATCTTGTTACCTATATGATGATGTACTTTATATATTGCATCCTGGAGTTTGGGCAATTGCTATCCTCCCAGAAGTATTTGCATTTTAAAGGTGGAAAATCCCAAGAGTCTAAGCTATGCTCCACTCGTAGAGATCACACCAACACCCGTTACGAACTGATTCGATTTTAAACACCAGAGCCAACACAAGAAGATCACTTAATCTCTGGACACTTGGACTCAGAGCTGCTGTACTAGGTTACCGTTTTGAATACAGTTTGAACATTCTCGATTTACTTTGCCCCATGCTCCCTTTATTAATACTTCTGAAATTCGGACTGGGGAGCAAGACGAGAGACGATAAGATATTGGAGAGGAAGGCAAAGGCACTTGGAGATTGGAGATGGTTCTAGGCTTGGTTTATTGCTAGCTTTGCATATGAATTTACATCTCCTGCAATTATTCGGCTATCTTTCCCCTCGATCAAGTCGAGGCAGCAAACATGAGAAAATTCAGTGGTTTTTTTTACTTTGCAATGAAATCAAAATTCTTGATTCCACACCACTGTTGCTAGTGATTGTGCAGAGTAGTTGCATAAACTTAATGATGATAATAATAAGCTGACACAAAATCACAACACTATAGACTCAAGCCTGTGTGAATAAATCTAACAATCCTCTCTCACCACCGCAGCGGTCTATTCTGTTAGTTCTGTCTCTCTGCCTCGCTTGTTGAGTACTGCCGTTTCTAACATATTAGTTGGAACATTCACTTTGCTCCCTGTCCTACTCACTTGCCTATTATAACTGAGAGTGAGTTCATTACTTTGTTGTAAATATGTTTAAAAGTCTGCAACTTTGAAAGGGAATCTGGTGATGAGGTTGTAGTTGCAGCCTTATGGATGATGGAATTTAGGCTTGCTTATATTCACATTCACAACCAAAACACTACCATCAACTACAGCCGGCCAAGTCCTGGGAGTCCTGGCTCTAGATTACTTGTGCTGTACAAAACCTTTGAAAACTACTCAACGGTCTATGTATCAGCCCTGCCTATGAGAGCCCCTAACTAAAACTACAAAAGGCAAAAAAAATCAAGACTGAATCCCAAAGTTAAATCACAAACCACCCCAGACTACTAACTCCAAAAAACCAAGCTTAATTTAACATGCTTTACATTAGCACTCACTAGGGTTTTTCATTTCTGCATATCTAATCATGACTTGATAGAAAAGACAAATTCTGCACGTTTTCTTCACAGGACTATTCAGCATTTAAATTACCTTGCAATGGTTATGACTAAGAATTTTTGCATCCCTTTAAGCAAAAGACAAAACCGCTGCAGTTTCATACTAATCTTATGAAGGTTGTTTGATATCAGAAAGTAAAAATCCCTACCAAGCATCAGGCTGAACGACCGAAAAGTAGACAAAAAAATCCATACAGACAAATTAAAATCTGTAGGAATGACTAGTTTTGAATAGACGATTTAGGAGGAGTACGTGCATTTCTAACGTTTCTATGCAACAATCAATTTCCAAGTATATATAATTAGTTTGAGTTTGCATAAAGAGGGTGGATGATCACATTTCTAAATATAGATACAGTTAGTATATCACCCTGAATTAGTAATGTGTGCCCTGGACAGGAAAAAAAATCAGAGGGGAGTGTCATTAATATTATGTGAGCCACAATAGAGCCTGACCGGATAAGAATGAGGCAATTTTTTTTACTTCCGGCGGAAATATTTTATGCAACTCTTGCTCACTTGTGCCATACATACACAGAGTTGATTCAGAGGGGACAAAAAAACGAGTTAGTTATTAACATTTAACGCACCTCGGAAGGTTTTTCTTTATCAATTATTTTACACCAGTGTAAGGAATATTATTATATCTGGTTTGGGCGAAGACTATTGATATTTCTATCAGTCATCACCTTGCAGTGTGAGTATGCGGTACTTGACATTTTATTTGAGTTTGTAAGAGATGAAATGGAAAGGAAGGAAGCTGCGGTGCGTAGCAGAGCTCTTCAAACTAGTCCAACTGCTGTCTCTGTACACCCATCCACATTTAATAAATTTATTAAACTCCAAACCTGTTTCCCAATTTATTTAAAAAAAACATTTGATTTGGTGCCATTATATCACTACTACAATTTGCCTTCCTCGTCCCAATCCCAACAACAACAGGTTATGCAAACAAAATAAGGTACAGTAGTGGGAAGAGTGAACTACAAATAAATAATAGGATGAAATACTACAATAATTATTCTTGTCTATGTTTCCAACCTCTGCATTTTATACGGCTCCTAGCGCTACTTATGTCTCTTGTGTGTAGTTAGCTTAGGATTTCAAAGAACTTGGGGAAATAAGTAAATAATTAATGTGGGTTTCCTACTCGTATCTACGTGTGAGTTCAAACGGTAACTTACAATTAGTAGGATTTAGTATCATCAGAACTAATCGTACAGATTATTAGTGCCTTGCAATTTCCTGCATATTTCATGTTCAATGATCAAATCACTTACCTAAAATGCACTTGACTCACACCGTGTTTCACACCATTTTATACAACTGTATTGCAGAACCTTTGAACCGAGTACTGCTGCAATATTTATGTCATTATCAAATAGATTTCATGACTGGGGGATTTCCTTTATTTTCTGTCGTATTAAGTTTAATTAAATGTGCATTTACTGTACTAACCGTCATGTTGGCTTCCATATGTATTAACGATTTGCAAGCTCATTGCTTGTAACAAATGTTACCAAACAACAACTTCAAGTCCTTCGCTACTTGAATTTACAAAGGAAAAAGGCTGTATAGGAATTTTTCGGATACTTAAAAAATCGACAGGTACCTCATTATTCTCAAATTCCCAATGTTCCAATGTATGGGGTAGACCATTTAAGAAAAATCCAAAAACTATCTTACATGACACATGTCTTCTTTTTAAATTTTTTTTTTGCATCAAAAAGAACCTCTGCTAACAACACTTCAAACAGGTAGAGTAGAATAATAGGGATGAACTTATTTGAATTATCTGTAGATCCAAGTTTTCAATAAAATATGTTGGGTTGATGTGTCACTGAAATGGTTTTGATGGGGTAGCACTTTGAATGCGTCAATTTTGGTTCCATATAGGTAGCTGATGCAGTTAATTGAATCTAACCTCGAAACGAAATATTCAAGGATGAGCAAAAAACAGATATTTTAATTCAAGAAACCTGGAGCTCCGTACTAGTAGTGCGTATGAAGGAGCACTAGCATTTTAAGAGACATGAGAACTGATTTAATAAATTTGTTATTCCTTTTTGTGAGAATCAAACGAGATATCGTATTGTTTGTATTGAGCTAAAGCAAGTTGCTCGAAATCAATGCATATGCAAATTTGCACGGAAAAGGGTATAATAATTTGACCACGAACACTGATTTCGTTTTTATTTGGTAAGCAGTTCCCAAGGAGCGGTTATTGGGACTCAATACTTAAGGAATAGTTAGTTTGATAAATACAAACCTGCACAAAAACACACTCAACCACATTTACTAAGCTAGTTATGCACAATATACTTCTTATAAGCAAATATCTGTCCAGTACAGTCCAGAACTTGTCTAATTATGTCTTCACATCCAAGCAAAGCTTCAAATGGACTAGGGTTAGTTTTTTATTACTATTGGTTGGGTAATTTGGTAGAGTCGTTTTTAGTTGCTGAATTAATTTAAATCATTACGATATATTTTGTTATCTTTCGTTTATAATGGTCTTCATTTTTTCCTACACTATGTACTGACATCATATTGATTTCATACTTTATCTAAAGAGCAGGTTACAAAACTAGTGGTTACACAAAAAGGCAAGTCGTTGGTCAGGACACCAGTCTTATAACTTTTAGAAAACCCCCATAAAATCCTTGACCCATTCGTTCCGCTGCGATTCAATCCAATTGAGTTAAAAAGCATGTCTAAGAGGAACCTACTAAAAAACTGCACAGAATAACCAAATAAAACTAAAGACACTTCAAAAGGATTAATGGTTGAATTTAATAAAAAGTCGAAAAGTCGAAATAAAATACGTGCTAGACTAGTTCATATGTCTAAAGCGAAGAAAACTGGCTATTTTTGACCCTGGGAGCTTAATATTTATTTTCCGCATGGATCTTTTTATAACAGTTTATCTGTTTTACCATTAAACATAATGAAAAATTCATCAGTTGACATAAAAACATAAAAAGTTGGTTAAGTTGTAATTTTCAATAAAAACACCAGAGTTGACCAGAGCTTAAATTCTTTTACGATTACTACATGCAAGCAAAATGAAACATTTCTTTCCAATATTTTTATTGACTGATATTACAGAAGGATTACCAATTTCTAAAATGTATTCAATTTTTAAACGATATCGAGAAGGTACGCCATCAGGAGTAATCAAGGATGTGTAGGTAAAGTTTTCGTAAAGATTTCTTAAACTACTGTTTTCAAAATGAATGGAAATGGGCTTTTACTTAAAAAAAATCTATTGTATTCCTTTGATTGCTTTAATACCCCGTGCTAACGATTCGTGCGAATGAATTATAGGATTACCTTAAACCCTACGGATCAATTATTTCCATCTTAGATCCATTCTAAAAAAAGTGTTTAATGGGTGGATATTCGTTACAGTGGAGGATTTGAGGATGTTCACAAATCCAAATTACAATCTATCCTTCGCTCAGCCAACCATTTCCTGGATCTTCAATTTTGAAAGTGCTCAGCGAAATAAAAATAAGACAAAAGGCAGTTGAGATTCTTTGTATAAATTTTAGATTATTTTTTCTTCAAATTATTGTTGTGCACGCGGTACCAACTTGTAATGTTTCATTGAATTCAAATTCTAAAGTTCATAAACGAGATGAGTATTATCTCACGAAGATTTTCAGAATTCACGAACTATTTCATCACTTTTTGCTTGATTATTAGGTATTATCAGAACCCTAGGATGCTCATCAATGCTTAATTAGTAACGATTCTTGCCTTGAGGGGTAAATACAGTATCGATTCTTCATACTTCTAATCCTGCCGATCACGAAGGAAATGTGATATTGCATCAGTGAGTTCGTCACAATCAGTAATCAAAGACGTCTCAATTTAAATTTATGATAGTTGAGAACAGATATGAAATTAAGATTTGATGGATCCTTTCATTATTTTAGATTTGAGGTCGCCACAAGCAAAAATCCAGCTTGCATAATGGTGATTAGATAAACGAAGATGCTTATTGCAGTTTACAAGAAATTCAAAATTTACTGATTATACCTAAATCGTTAAATCTGAGTAATTGTATCAATTCAAAAATCATCTTTTGCGTTTCGCCAACAGATTTAAGTATCTTCGATATCAAGATAGTTTAAGTTTAAAACCTACAATTTAACGAACTAACGACAATCTCCAGCTTTAATGATTTATTGTTCAGTGCCTAGCCTTTTTACCCATTAATCAAACATCTCCGGCGTCGTCGGGGACAAATGTAAACACTCAAGGTCTATGCAAACCTCATTTCAAAACAAAAATAGCGCTGTGGTATGTAGGAAAGCTATTTCCTTATTACATATGCCCTTCATCAGGAATCTTGACAATGACAATCTTGAAAAGTTTACAAACCCGAACATAAGTATACTATTACAGCTCAATGGGGATATGTTCTAAGGCTTGACAATATGCATTTACGGTAAAACAATCCATTGGTAGTTATTAATGGGACTCTTCCATTTAAACAATGCGGAATACAAATATGGGATTGGATTAGTATATTTGAAATTATTGTCACAATCCCTCGAAGCTTGCATTTCCATTCCTCTACTTCAGACAATTGACACAGTTTGTATGTGGATAAAACGCGTTTTAACTATGTTATAAGGTTCAAGGATGTCCAACTCGTCCCTCGTTGTCTCCTTTTTCCAGAGTATCTGTGAAGCTGCAATGTAACCGTTCAGCCAGCAGAAGCCTTGGTTTTCTTCATAGGCTAAAAAATTGCAATTCATGGTGTTCAGGCACGTAATGTAAAAAAACTCTTAGAGAATTTTTACGAAAAAAATCTGAACTCGTTGCAATATTGACCCGGGTTGGACTTTCTCTTACTTAAAATTAAAAACATAATGATATACCAACTAACCATGAATTTAAAGAAAGAATAGAAAACCCAATAGGAAAAAATACTGTTTCAATGCTTCGGTTTTGAATTTGATTAGAAAATCATATCCTCATACTTAGAACTCTTCTGATTTATCTTCAGAATTAAGAAACAAGAAGCATCATATCTTTAATAGATTTCTGTCAATCACTTTTAAAGATTTCATAAAGAAATCAAATAATTTAGATGTTTTACGTCGTAAAGTCATGCCGAAGTATCGTTTGCGTTAGATTCGACTCTTAGAAATGTTCCCCAAGAAATTTTCTATCTAAATTTTGTAAGAGTTTAGAAAAAACTGAAACTAATTCCATCAGTCCATTAAAAATCCTAATGTTGCATTCGCTGAAGCGACGAATTGATTCCATGTTCCGGCTGATTAATTCTTGAAGGATCTGCTCTCTAGTTGCTTTTATTTATATTCATTAAAAAGTATTGTTGAAGTTCAATAAAATCTAATACAACATTCTCAATGAGCATGGCACAAGCATTTTGACCAGCGATATTGATGACAGCAATTGAGATTCTGCACGATGGATTCGTAATGCCTTCAAGCCTCAAAGCTTTATATTTGATGAAATTTTAAACTTGATTCACATGGCAGAAAGTAATAGGGAGAATCCATTAAAACAGAGTTCTTGAACTTATGAATTCATTGCTTTCTTATATTACAGCATAGAATTAGATGCTAGAATACAATCTACCGTGTCAAGCCTCCTTCCTTCTAAGAGCAAACGTTAGCAGTGTTAATTCGTTAGGGATTTTTATTTACATTTAAACCAGTTATCGAGTGGAAGGAGTTTAAGCAGGAAGACCTTGAACTGTGATCATTTCAATTGATTTCAATTTTTTAAATTTACGATGAGCCTATACATTTTTTCATGACCTTCGATCCTTTATAGTTTTTCAATCGTTTTCAACATCTAAATGCACAAGTACAAATTCGGATTCGGTAAGATTGCATACTCTATCAATGGGCAATATTGTTTGAAGTCAAATATTTAAAAATTTAATCTTCATTAATAAATTGAAGGGAGAGGTGAGCAAACTATTAAACGCGCTTGACAATCATATCTATACAAAATCGGTGAAAAACACCCTTTGAAAAATTTGTAAAAACTGTTTCAATGAGTTTTTGATCACATCGTCAATTTTTTAAATAAAAACATTACTCTGAAATCAATTCAAAATACGTACACTCATTATTATTAGTGCGGGATTTATACTTTTTTCAGTGCGTATTCTAATTCCACTCATACTCCAGAGGGAAATTTGTTGTTTACGGTGCCTTTGATATGCCTAAGGTCAGATGATTTTTTTCTTTGCAATATCAATAATCTTGCATAAAGCGCATGGGAACAGTTTTCCTAAATTTTTGTATGGGACAGGTTATTCAAACAAAAATCAGATGTCAAGCATTTCCCCACCTGTAATTGATTTAGCTTTACTTTTTCGTGCTTTAGTTGTTTGATATTGAAGCTGAAATATAATTAATAAACACAAATGAAACTACAATGTATGCATAGATACATATAAGATCGTATATACTTTTTCGTTGAATTGATTAAAATTGTTGGAATTTTTAATTTCAAAATTCCAACTTCCAACTGTGAATTAATTTTGAGCATTCGTGCAGGAATCTGTTTATTCTCAAAACTGACTTCAATTGTCATAGCCGACAGATTTAAATTCAGGACCACAAACAAGGAATAAAAACAAAGAATGAAATGTCAAAAAGTTAATTGCCAGCATTAGATTCCTTCACAAAAGCTTGGACCAAGCACGTGTGCTTATTCTTCACACTATTTGACGCGTTGCTACAATATTTTTGATGATCCCTGGCACTTGAAATAGGAAGAGAAAAATGTCTTCATGACTCGATATTGCCAGTTGCATTGCAACCATGGAATTGAATGATCTCGACTTGATGGATGTGAAAAGGCGTAGTCCAACCGAGGCATGGCAATAATAGCCAATACACAAAGTGAACAATCTCCTATTAGAGAGAAATATAACACAAGAAAGAATGATTTCAGACATTACAGTAGCAGAGATGTTAAAAACAAACTCCAGCTACCTTTGTCATGGCTCGAGTAATAATTAAAGGCTGCGGCTGTGAAAATAATGGATTGTGATATGTCATTTCAAACTCTAGTTTATACTTGTGGTGTATGTTCTGAGATGTAGAGAGCCACTGATTATCATTGATTCCCATGCCACACAGAGCATATTTGACCCATTGCGGACCTGTTAGTACAAAAATCGAATTACGACTAAGGATTGAATCATTTATAGTTATTTAGGAAAATCAAGATAAATGGATGATTGCCAGTACAAGCAGCTCCAACGAGATAATGAAAGACACTGAAATTACTGAAAAAGCAAAAAAAAAGTATTCCATCAATTCCATGGATCTTTTACGAGGATTTTTTTCACAGAACGGATCGTAGTAATTTTTCCTTTAGTGCTTTGTTGATTATAGTTTGCCAAAATATATGAAAACTATATTCAAGAAAACTGTTTATTCCGTGACGAAAATCACTCACTTACTTTCCTCTCATGGAATTTAAAAAGTGGTGACTGACAACCAAAGACTTCATATGACAAATTACGCCCAAGACTGCACAACAAACTAATTAAATG
Source organism: Agrenia bidenticulata (assembly GCA_034694785.1). Lineage (NCBI taxonomy): Eukaryota > Metazoa > Arthropoda > Collembola > Entomobryomorpha > Isotomidae > Agrenia > Agrenia bidenticulata. The sequence goes on along the minus strand of JAQFYM010000527.1, from coordinate 23,558 downwards.
TTTAAAAAAAACTGTCCGGCATAAGCTGGATTGCCTGGATAGCAAAAATCATAAAGTTTGGTTATCATTGTCTTCACTCGTATAAAATTTTACAACCAAGTGACAAAATGAGCCGAGAGAGGCCCGTTCATTTTTATTTGGAATTAATTAATCTGTCTGCAAATTTTAGAATTTATGTCACTCTTTCACACAAATTGTGAATTGTTTTGATTTATTTCTATTTACCAACCCCAATCCTATGAATCCTTGGTCTAATTTAGTCACAACCGAATTTAATTGACAGTTTGACTTAAAGTTGACTTAAAGAACGATCCGTATTCAATACAAAGGACCATTCACCAACCGCCCCTGATTCCGATTTTTCAGTATTCCAGTTGAAGTAAATTTTTATCCTAAAGAAAATGCATGCAAAATTTGGTAACTGTCGGTCAATCTTGAAGCCTGTGGTCACTTGACCGCATTGCCTAATTTGGTTATCTACGAACTCATTCTTTATTTTCAACGCAGACCTTGGGTACCAAATTTAGTGAATTCTGTTGTGAGGGACGAACAGCCTGACACGGTGATTTTATTAGCCTTGACGAACGGGCTGTAAACTAACCGGGCACTTTTAGTGCTTTGCATTAGCATGGTACTGTCAAAACACGTTAGGGAGACATGGATATTTTTTTAATAGTTGGCAATTACAAGTCGGCTACCTTTTTAAATTAGTGCTGCCGTTTTTGCAATCCGTCGTTACACTTCCATTTTCTCACACATGGTATCAAGGTCTACCACTTGTTCGTGTTCGTGCGTTATTGAAAGAGTTCGTGATCACTTTCATTCGGAATACTAATAGTTGATGGTAAGGTTTTTTTTTAAACATATGACACATGGCTTTCTCACAAAATTGTTTTGGAAATTATGTTAAACAGGCATATGTACTGTTGTGTGAGCTCTTAAAGCAAATGGCAATACATTGTCAAGTTTCAGAGATTTTGTTTTCTTTTAGAAATTACAATTTTATTTTTGCCAACATTCAATATTATGCATTAAGATTAGCCTTACACAATTGAAACCTATAATTTGCCCTATTTGTCATTAATGCAAAGAATATCCAGAAACCTGGTTAACAAACACCAACCCTAGAAATGGAATAGTTTTAGGGTTTTATTTATTTACTTTGTGATGAAGACAAAACCCATATGTACTTAACAGCGATAGGCTTTTCTTACAGGACTTACTTGATGGTTTTTGTACTAACCATAGCTAAATATATGTATCCTTCTTATTGACTTCAAAATTTAGAAACGACATGATAATTATCATATCTTATCCTCCTCAAAGTATAAAATCCAAGGCAGTGATCAGCTCTTGACCCAGGAGTTTGAAATACTCATAGCGTTCAGGTAGGAGACTTGTTTCACGAGACCATTTTAGTGAATGGTTAATACATTAGATGCATTGTAACTGCATAAGAAGGAAAATTAAAAAAAAAATGAACGCCTGTTTCATAGAGATTTTCAAGCTAGTCAGCTAATAACAAAGGCTAACTACGTTTCGAGTGAAAAAAACATACAAATGTTGTTTGTAATGGACTGCAGACCTTAAAAGAAGCTCGGAATAGTATTATTACTCAACGAATGACTAAAAGTCTAAATTATTTGCCTGAGTCAAATTCTTTTAGGAATGGAGTAAAATGCTACTGGTTTACAAGTCTAGTAACATTTTACCGTCAACTATTTTGTCTTTTATATTACATCGTGAATTAATTACAATAGACGAACTCATCAATCGCTTAGGGTTACTTCTTCTTCCCTTTACCAAGTGTTCCTAACGATAGTGTGTGGTGAGAGCCAGAAAGTTGTGCTGTCTGATGCTGAATTTTTAAACGCTGGAATTCTGAAACCTCGTCGTCGATCTGTTTTTGATAGTTTTCAAATTTCTGCTTTTCTTTGGCATTCTCTTCTTTGATTTGGTCGAACTTTGCGTGGAGCTGTCGAATAAATTAAATTTATCATTAACCTGTTTTTAAAATTGGAATAGATTGATAGAGAACATGATAATCATACCTCTCTTTCTGCTTCCTTTAGTTCCGATTCCTTCTCTTTCACCCGTTGGATAAATTGTTGCTTCATTTCTTCTTCTTTCTGAGCAAGCTCCTGTTGGTGCATCAGCATCTTCTTTTCGCATGTTTGTTGGAAACTCATTGGCTTGTTGTCCGAGTCGACATCACTAAATCCCATCTAAACATTAAAATAAATCAGTTTAATTTTAGTTCGGTTTGATGGAAAAAATAAATAAATAAATTTATTTATTCATATATTCTAACTAAAATCAGGGTTAATTAAATTACCTGCTCAAGCCTCGTTTTACGGTAAAGTTCATAGTGTTTCACATGGGTGGCTTCCCTCATATCTTCCATGTTGGTACGAATCAGCATCTCACGAAGTTTAACGAAGTCGCAGTGAGTATCATTTTCAACTATAAAAATACATCAATTTGTTGAAATGAAAATGACAAAGTTGAGAACAGGTGCTAAAATCTTAGCTACATCCATCTTATCTACCTTGAACAGTGCCCCAAGGGTACTGTCTAGCTCTCATCATTTTGTTTCCCACACGGACGAAATCGCTGCTTCCAACAACCGCGAATGGTAAGAAGGTGTCCATTCCTGGTTTAATCTCGATGACTGTTTCTTCGTCAGTGGGGAATTGGTAAATCTTCACCCCATTTGCATTCAGCTCTGAGACTATTTTCTCCTACAAATATAGTAAGAATTGTATTTGATAATAATTTGAGACCAGATGAAACACAAAAATCTGCTGTATTCTTATACCTTAAACTTTAGCAGCTCGTTTTTAGAGATTGTGTCAGCTTTTGCAATGACAGGGATGATATTAACTTTGCTATCCAGTTTCTTCATGCACACTAAGTCAATCGACTTCAGCCTAGAATAAAACCGCAAAGATAAAAAGGTTAAGAAAATCCAAGGAGACATGGTAGGCACGAGCCAGCCTGTAATTGATGACCTTTAAGACTACAGACTACAAGAAACGGGGCAAGACAGAGATCGATATTTTTAACAAACCCATGGCCGGTGGGACAGATGAAGTAAAGGCAGGCATGAATTCTCGAGTCATGATACAGCGGAAGACATCGTTTGATCTTCAGTTCTTCTTGCAGATACGCTTCAAATTGCTGATCGATGTAGTCCACAATAGCCTTAAAGCTGTCTTCCTTATTAACTTGGTCTCCGTAGCCAGCAGTGTCGACAATAGTCAGCTGAAGTTGTGGAAATGCAAAGTTAAAAACTAATTGAAATTTAATGTCCCATTCGAAAATAAGAGGAGGAGTAAAACTTAATCAAACCTTCATTTGGACATTGCTCTCTTGAAGATCATAAGTGTTTGATTTGAGTTTGACAGAAACGAGGGAATGAGGGCTGGGTGCCGAATCAAAATTGGTATTAAATAAAGAGTCCATCAAAGTGGATTTACCGATTCCCGTCTCACCTTTAATAAAAGTACACAATAATTACATTCGAATTATAGAATTTAAAATTTAGATAACAGCATAAAAACCGTGTAAACTTACCAATACAAAGGATATTAAAAATAAATCCTTTCTGTACAGCCTTGTTGACCAACTGATCGGGTAAGCTATCGAACCCGACATGACCCGCCAGGGCAAGATTCCTCACTTTATCCAGCATTTCGATTGACTTAACTTTTGTCTTTTATGTATAAGAGAAGTATAATGTATTAGCTCTTATGTCTGAGTGACAGATTTTTTCTTCTTAATGCAATCTTCCCTAGTTTCTTGTTGTCCAACAATAAGAAATACAGCTTTCCCACTTAAAGCTATCTAAAATCTCCCTGGAACTTGAATAATAAGTTTTCGAGATTCCACTTTAACGACAAAATAAACTATTTAAAAGATGTAAATAAGTAGGGGATTGAACTGACTCTTGTTGTGAGCAGAGAACTGGGTGTGCGCCTTTTTGACAATATTATCCAAGAAACATCCAACGGCAATTGATGGAACGGGTCTGCCTGCTGGTTTTAGCTCCACAACTCCCTCTCAATAGATCTGCCCAGATAGAGAAAGGCTGGCTGCGGTTTCACCACCATCCACCATACCGGGCACCCGGTCTAACTTGAAAGAGTTGTTGCTGCTTCTTCTGTCCCAGTCAATCCAACTTATCCACCCACATTCACCCTTGCATACATCACTTTGTAATTAATCTGACGGGCAGAAGCTTCAAGGGATGGGAAATCATTTCATTTCCTAATAACACTTACGATCGATAACATTTTTCACCCGGCAAACATGTTTAGCCAAAATTACTAAATTCTCTGACCTTTTTGTAGCCACAGCTTTTCATGACCCCCCTTTTTATAGTCGAGATTTATTATTCATCACAATTTTGGTGGGATTTTTTTTAGGCACACATTTGTGGCCCGGCAGTAGTTCTAGAAGTGGGCTATCACCGGCTGTAGTTCTAGAAGTGGGCTATAAATTGGCCAGGTTGTAATGTTTTAATTTAAGTCTCAATTTAAACAGGTTTGTATGATTAGTAGACTTTCTATAGATTCCATGCATGGAGAAAGTCATTTTTACTTTCTCTGTTTCCTTTCAAGAAAAAGCATGCAGGATATTTTATCCCTCTTGCACCTTCCATAAAATCCCTCGAGTTGTTTACAAACATAAATCAACCCATCTTCCCAAATTCCCAACTCGAGCTATAGCTCCAATACTTTCTCGACGTGTGGGCAAATGTGGATAAAAATCAAAAAGTGATGGAACTTGATGAGAACCATGCGAAGAGAAAATCATGAAATAATTAACAAGCCTCTCATTCCTAATCACCATCGATCTTAATAAGTGTTTAACTCTAAGATAGCTGTAGCTGCACTCTCTCGGCCTCCCCACGTGACTTCCACTCCAGCCTCTAAAAAGGAGTCCCCGAAGCGGCCGAACTACGGTTTCCAATTACACTACGAGCCCCGAGCACCCCCACTCCCTTCCATACGAATCTCCAGCACGAAGCCAAGAGAAATAAAAACCATTGAAAATCCTAAACTCCAAAAATGACATGTTTACCAGATAGAAAGCTTATCATAAAAGCCCTCTGAGTCCCTAATCCCTTGAAAGAGTGGCCGAAACAGGGCCGAAATGTAGACAGACACTTGGCAGATTTGGATCATGCCTGGAGAACTGGAGGTGACTCGTCCAGAAGTATACAAAGGATTTAGAGCACAAGAGGTGGATCCCACGTAGGTGTGTGGAAGGTGGAAAGTTAGTGTGAAGTCAGAGGGAATCCTAACAGCTGGTCTCCTGGCCAGGATCTGGAGAGGCAGGGAAGATCGGAGAGAGGGTTGACTTTTCATGCTGTAAGTTAGAAGGCTTCTCGCTTCTCGTCAGCCTGGAAGTAGAAGGATGCTCCAGTAGATCAAGGAAGTTCTCCAGCTAGGGACAAAATGTTCTAGGGATGTGGGTACGTAGTTGATGATGATGATGTATAATGTAGTATTGTAATGCATTAGGTATCATTTGTGATATGAAAAGGGTGGCATTGGCCGCAGAAGGGAAAATAAATTGGGTATAAGGACTAGTATCTTTTCCCGTACTTTCTACCGCCCGGTAGACCAGGAGCAGCGATCAGGGCTCTTACTACTGCACCTCCTCTGTACGTGGGGCTATAGAGTAGTGGTGTCGGGTAGCATAGAGTCTGGAAGTGACTCCAGGCATAGAGAGGTTTTTACCCGACTCCTATAGTTGGTAGACGGAGGTTGAGAGATTTCACTTCAGTTTCCCCACGACTTGTATACAGGGAAACCCAGGAGCAGACGAAGAAGAACCCTCTGTGAACTAAGATAGATCAGTGTTATCACTCCGAGAGGAAGAAAGTTAATATTGGAGAAAGAAGGGTTTGGGTGAAGAAATTTTTACTTTACTTTCTACCCTCCTTGGCCTGCTCGTCTCTCCAATCATTTATTTTAGAGGAGACTCTTCCGAGTTGGGATAGAGAAAAGTTGACTTTTAACTCCGAACACTTCCCTTCCGTCATCAAACAGCCGTCTTTAAGGGCCACACGGAGAGAGATCAAGAAGATTATTCAACAGGGCTCTTCTTTTTAATTACATCCCACTGGTCCTTGGGTGGAATTGTGGGCACTTGGAGTGAAGGTGACCAGTTTTGAATTGACATCATTGTGGTTGGGACGTGACGGTGTGTTAATGGTAGAGAGATGTGATATGCGTGTCACGTTCCTTGTTGTGTCAACAAAACAAGACTGGCTAAATTATTATGCCAAAGTTATTTAAACTATCCACATTCCGTATTAAATTAACATTCAATCAAACATTACCTCCAGCTACAACTAAGGATGAAGTAGATTAACTTAGGGTAGTGTGTGCATACGGCATGGTGACTTTTAATGACAAGTTTGGATGCGGTGTTTTAGTACAATATTTAGTACCCCCTTCCCTTTTTATTCCCCGAGGGGCTTGAACTTTCGAATTTTTTAAAATCTTCTGGCATCTATGGAACATGTACACAGTATGACCAATTACTCCGGTTGTGTAATATATTATAGAGAGAGAGATTACCACATTCAGGGATTATCATTCAAATTCCAAGTGTGAATTGGAAGTTGGAATTACCTCTAAATTTATTTTCTAGTATATTGAAAAATTTGGGACTTATTCAAACGCGGATTGTTGGAGGACTTTTGCTGTATTAATCACGTTTATAAAAAGTCTATCGACGGTTGTGGAAAACTGTACAAAACACAAAATTAATTTGTGAATATTAATAATCTAGTGGATTTAGTAAATACAAGTGATTTGGGTTGTTGGCGAGGAAAGTATTCAAAATTCAATCAAGTTTTTCAATATCATTCCTCTTTATTGAAGAAAACATAACCTCAATGAATTTAGGAACGTAAACTGTACAAAGGAAATCATTCCATAGTTGATCTGTGTACAAGAGAAGAGTTTCGAAACTACTTAAATTACAATTGCTGAAAATCTTTTTGAGTGTTGCGAGGAATTGAGGAATGATAATCGATTCCGACTTGGATAACCTAGTTCGATACTTGGAATCATTCTAAATTTCTCTTTAGTGACAGTACAGTGACACACACTCTGTCACAATAATACTACCACAGAAACCTAAACAAACATACTTTGGAGTTGCAGTGGCTTTTAGCAATTCCTAGGTAATTGCCAATTTCGAGTAATCCGGTGAAAGCGTAGTGGCCCGAGTTCTCTTCAATCTCTTCATTCCTTTGTGTTTCAAAATAAAAAGAATCCCTTTCCAGTTTAATATAAATCTACTGACTTTGATATACTGATGACTTATGATGCACAGATAGTCCACATCAACAGTATAAGTCTTCTATTCACAGTTTCTGGTATTCAAAATCTTGAGAGAAAATATATAAAGGAAAACCTTGATTTTGTCACCCAGTCCTTCGGGAATCGATATAACTTGGAAGTGGTTCGGCTACTTTTTTTTCATTCAGTCTGTGTGAAGATTTTAATTTTGGAACTGATGTTGAGGGGAAATACCAGTTGCCTTATTCCAGTAGCATAGGTCATGGAAATAGAATACTGAAGACGTGACTTATTCAACATCGAAGGCTGGTGAGTAATTTATATTTATTAATCTTATTGATTTTTGTATACTGCTCTTGATTTTTTGAATATTTAACAAAGTGGTTTCGAATGTTTATTTCCGTGTTGGAAAAGCGATTCTATCATACAATAGTAATGTAGCAATTTTAGCAATAGCCCAAATATGAAAAGCTCCTAGAGACGGATAGGTTTACCTAAATGTCTTGTGAAGTAGGAAGGTAGTCTGACATGTAAAATGAGCCAAACAAAACTTAAGCCTCTGCTGTATTTTAGAATTCAAGTTCTCATTCCCATGACATGCATATTATAGCGTAACAATAGATAGAAAACACCGGGACCCGGCTTTTGAGACTTGAGTTAGTTTAAAGAACTGGATGCTACTCCGAACTTGCTGTAGTGGTGCTGTGATAGTAGAGGATTGAAAATTAATGACTGTGATTATTTCAAGAAATCTGAGAAAGAGCCGGTGAGGTGGAAATTGATTAGATGTCATTTTACTGAAGGAAAAGTCATTTCAGATCATTTTCCTTGAAGTCCCCACGGAGTCATTTTACCTAGATTTTAGACGATACACACAGTACACAAGACAAGTCATACGGAAAGGTTGTACGGGGAAGATGTCCCTGTGGAATTGTAAGTACAAATAAGAGAAGAGAAGGAGTAGAGTTGATATTCATAATTAACTAATGCATACCTAAGGTCCCAGGGAGTAGTAGCCGATAAGCTCGGATGTAATTAATTATTTGCACAGTGGTCGCATATTTCTAGCGTTTTGGTGAGAGAGGATGGTGCATCGTTCCGCTCCAACTCCACGTGCACTGTAACTGAAGCTGTCTAAAGCGTTAAGCTGAACTCATTAGCCGGGGTCGTTCTGATTCATCTGTCTACCCAAGGTATGAAATAGTAGTTTCAACCCACCTTAGAAATACATCCGATGATTCAACAGACCAGGTTTTAATATAGTTATATCAGGTCAGAGGTAGAGAATTAACTCTCTCATTCCGTCGCAGAGGAGCATCGCTAGAGATAGTTTGTAATGAAATCTTGACTGGTTTCCTCCCGTAGTGTCATCGAAAATTTTACGACTGGACATTTGACCTCCTTTTCTAATATCGGGCTCTTTTATAGGGAAAGTTGAATTGGAAACTCTACTTTTAAGGCTATTCAATAGGTTTTTGTAATCGAAAGTATGTTTAAACAATATGAAAGGTCATGCTATTAAAATGGGAGTGTTGGAGTCTCGAAAGTCACTGTAAAATAATATCCCACTTGGATTTTATCTCCCCATTCCCTCTTGGTGTTGTACAGTCTTCAGGTTATGCTTGGATCCTTCAAGATATGGCTTTGATATTTGCTTTCGTGGAGAAATCAAAAACCAGCCCAGGCCTAGCACCCGGATCAGCATTCCCATCAAATTTTGTCTCGTTTCAGATGTAAATATTCGGAAAGTATAATATAATGTTATTGCATATGTCGTAGCTTCTGAGATTTAGCTGCAGTAGGCCTGAAATCTCCTTAGAAGAGCTTGGACAATGACTGGCACTCTGGATGGAGTTTGACGCTTCTGAAGTTCATATTAACTAGCAATGAATTCATCCTAATGAGTCTGGTGACTGCAGAATACTTGATTACTAATTGCAAGTCTATTGCACCAATCCTTTCGTCCGTATAAGTTAGTCATTATCATTATTTCTGTGTAGCCTCAACTGTCAACCTCAATTACAAGTTTTACATTTTTGATCAGTTGGCAAATATTCTATGATATTGGAGTTCCAGTATTTGGTATTAATAATGGAATGATGAATTATTGGGTATATTTTTGTCTTCATCCAGCTAAAATGTTGTAGCATCCTTTAAACTTTAAACACTTTCAAAATTTAGGAATTAATGCTAAAATTTTATTTACGAGATTTAATCTAATTTACTTGTAAATCAAATAAATTCTGCGAGTCAGCAGATGCTAATTAATCTTAGGTAATGGTGAACGTAATGGTTTTGGTACAAAACCTTATAAAATGTCAAAAATATAACGGTTAACAAAATCACTCTCAAATCTGAAAAGTTTCCACGTATGCACTCAGATTCTGTGTTCAATTTTGAATTAACCTTGCTGTTAGAAGCTACGACAGATAACTCCTATCAAAATAAAATGAACAACAGTAGTGTTGGAAAATAGTACATGTACACATACTCTGCTCCGCCTCCAATTCCATTTTCATTTCGTTTTCTTATCTTTCTAAACTTACGTCAACAATTTATTAGTTCTTAGTTACTGCCGTATTTTGTAGTCGTTTCAAAATATATGTAATTAGGGCTATCGAGAAAACTACTAAAACACACAGTATTTACCATCACCAATCACAAAGTTAAACTTGATCATTGAACTGGTGAGTGGCCCGAGCCAAAAGGCGCAAAAGCTTACATGCAAATGTGTCGGTGATTCTGTGATTCTGAATAACTTGCTTTCAAAAGAGAACCATGTTCATGTGTATGTAGAGTGTGATTGTCGCATAGAAGATCCATGTGATGAGAGATGAGGTCAAGACCCAATAATGTGAGGGTAAGGTGGAATGGTGAAAGTAAGAAATCGTGTTTTAAAAAGGCATCAGTAGGAAGAAGTGGAGTGAAAGTCCTGAGGCACTCTAAAAACTCATAAGATCTATTTTCAAAGCCTTTTACAGGATCGTTTGCACAAGCAAAGTTCCCGTGTTAGATAATATGATTCTCCTGGGTACGCCCTAGCTAACAGTAAAAGTAGCAACTCTCTGACTGAAGGTTCTCCACCAAAACTTTCTTCTGTTTCTTCTTTTCTTTTGAGATTATATATGGAAATACAATAGCCTGGTCTAGCAAGAATAATTTGATTCCACCACAAAGCATTCTCTATCTCACTTTAGATCTCAATACCTATAAAGGGGAGACATTCAAAGATCGTACCATCAGTTTCGGCTTATTTCTACCAAAATGATGTGCTGTCCGTCAGATATTCAATTTCTAACTCAAAGCTGAGGAGAGAAAGGCGAAAATTTACCAACCCTTGATTGTTATCGTTTGTTGTGCAACATTCAGAATGCTCACGAGATTCTACGATGGGAATAAAATGGGATTTTAATTCTTGTAGTAAGAACGAGAATAATGACAATCGCTAGGAACGCATTCACGAATTACGATCAAAGTACTTCTAGACATAAGTAATTTTACCCGAATGAATTTATCTGATCTGTTGATGACTATTTTAATTTCAAGGGACTTTCCATTCATCATGAGTTCAAAAGATTCAGCCGTAGTGACGGACACACCATCCTCCTGCACGGAGACAGTGTCCGTTCAAACTTGTTCCAGCGAAACGCCAGTGAGCTCTAAAACTGCATCAATTCAGACAAATTCTGGCACACCGATTGAGGAAGCATCCGTGTCATCAATACCAGGCTCAAGTGAGAGTAAACAGATCACTGTACTATCCCCTTCACAGGAAAAAACGAGCGTTTCAACGGAACTTGCGAAATTGGAGAAGATGGATAAAGCAAATTTGAAGTTTGCTGTGCTTATTGGATTGATCGAAGTTGGCCAAGTAACGAATAAAGAAGTTGTCAATACTGTTCTACAACTGGTAAGGAACTCATTAGATTCTCAAGCTTGTGCATATCTTGCAAGTATGATAATAGCCTAATTTTTGCTGCTGCCTCATGTAAAAGCTGCTTCAAAGCTGATATTAATTGTAAATAGATCTTCAGAAGTGAAAAATAAAGAAAAAAGTCATTAGTATGGTATTTGAAGAATATTTAATGAATGTCACAAGTCACAGTGTTCGCAAAGTTTATAACACTGGTATTCACATAAAGTTTACTTTTCGGACCGTCTCTTTGATATGAAGTCGATAGTTTTCGGCATAACTTTGGGTAAATTTTGATTATTAGAATGTCCGGTTGATTTTCTCGCAGATAAAACTGTCTTGAGCCGATTAGATAAAACTCATTTGCAAGAGACTAGATATAATTGTTTTTCACTTTGTTCAGTTTTAAAAGATTCCATATGTTAAAAACCTCCTTAGTTAGAAAGTTTGACTTTTACTTATGAGATAATTAAAATGTTCGGATTACTTTTCACCCTACAACTCCATGAAAGCTCGAGTGTACGCTACAAAGGGAAAATAAAATCGGTCCTGATTATGAAATTTCTGGACTTGATGAGCAGCTGTATAGAATAAAGTTTCAAATTACAATATTTGGTATTAAGGTAGTTTTAGTTCATATATTGGATAAATTTATTAAAATTAAAAGCCTTAACTTATTTTAAGTATACCTTAAACTGTTCCGATCGGTTTCAAAAGTTTAATTTAATGATAGTGCACATTGTATGAAAATCCCAGACTTCATTAAGCAAATGAACTTTAACGGATCCTCGATAACTTGATGGTATCTTGTGTTTTCCACAGTTATTATCTGAACTGAAATGGGGGAAATATAATTCACACAGCTCTGTAATCCCACGAATTCTTAGAACGCCAGGTTTACAACTTAATACATAATTTTACCCGGGGCAAAGGATCACATCTAACGTGGAATTAGTTTCTCTAATAGCTAGCTTAAGCTCCTCATTCTAGGATGCGTTATTGTGCTTATTAATGAAGTTAATAATCTTCAAAGAGTCCAAATTGGTTGAACTGAGATGTGGAAAGCCCCTCTGTCCCCTTATGATCTGACATATAAAATCAAGTAATTGGAAAGTATAAGCACATCCGGTTTAACTCAACCGGATCAGACTTAAAGGCTTCTTGACTATCTAGATGAGACACAGAATTTAAGTATTTAAGATTATTATACTTTTACTAGTTAGATTGTTAGAGAATTAGCTTGAGCTCTCTCCACTTAAATGTCGGCTAACGTTGAAGTAGACAGTATCTGTGCGATATGAGACATGTGATGGAAAACGGGAAAAATCTCATATTTCGGCACATTTTTTCATCAGTTGGCACATTGAATTGCAGCAGTTTAAAAAATATTTGGTCGATTGAAAGAAAAATATATTCTATTTCAAATTGCAATTTCGAAATCAGTAATAGACTATCAGCTCAGGCCTGTTTAATCAATGCTCTGCTCTTCATGCATCGTAAATTTGTTCATGCACTGTGCAAACCCCTCAGGCAAAACGTTTCATCAATTTGGCTCACCAATAAAATCAGCCTATCTATGAAAGATTTGCAATCGCAAATGGATAGCCCTAGGTCAAATAATATAATCGCATAATAAAGTCGATAACGACAACGAGTTACGAAACATACGCTTATACCTACTAAGAGTAGAGTATGATTCAAAACGAAGCTGCAAAACTTTATTTATCTGAAAGAAATGTTTCAAATTTTATATTTAACAGAATGTAAGTAAGTATGCTTAGTTGGTAATTTCGATCGATCTAGTCAATGCGGTGAATTGTGACAGTTTTAAACTGCATCAGCATGCTGAGTCTGATCACAACTCCTTGAAACTTTGAAGCATTAAGGGTTCGTATCACGAGAGAAGGGGGAGCCAAGCAATCGACCCTAGTGATGTCTGAAGGTAGTCAAGGGTTAAAGTTTGACACTAAATTTCAAGAAAACATAAACTACGTCCCAGTTCACAAGTAGAAGTTCCATCGAATTTACCTGTAAATTTCATCTAGTTTTCTACGGATTGCGTTGTATGGCTTGTCAATAACAATAGCAAAAAATTTATTAGATTATTTAATCCGACACCGTAATGTGACAAGGATATTCCAACACAAGCTTACTAAGTAGGTCATTTTATAGGTTGAGCTACACCCTTGGCATATGGGGAAAAATTCTAAGTAACAAAAGCGATCAGTTAGGAATGTAGAATTATATTCTTAGAAACTTGGCTTGTGAAGTCCCTGAAATGCTTGGTTAGCAACGAGTGTTATTTCTTTGTTCTTTGGGTGGTACTGGATTCAGGTGGATCGATATTTTCCATTTGGATCATTGCATTGCTCAGCTAAGAATGGGCTATAATTGCGTATCGAGATAGATTAATTCTAGTAGGTTGGTCAACGACTTTTTTGGACGGACTTTCACCTCAGCTGTGTAAAAAAATACAGTGTGATATGAATGCGTAATTTCATTTAAAACTTTTAATCATCCATGTGATATTACACACCCAAATAGCCCCATGACTCGACCTTTTGTACGTGTGAACATTAGGGCCATTAACTTAATAGAAATATCTAAATCTAAACTATTCAGCCAGTCCCCACTAAAGTATCACCAATACCAACCATACTAAATTTTTTAGCCATTTATTTTACATTATACAGATAAACTTGGGATTGTACGCCGACGGGGTGATTAAGTGACCAGAGTCTCAAAATTTAAATCGTAAGGATTTTGAAACGCTAGAGGTTAATCTACGGAATTGCTACTAGCCTAGTTAACTCTGAAGCTGTGGGGTCTTCTGAAGTTTTCCGGGCCTAACATGAATCTTATAGATTAAAGTTGCAGCACCTGTGTAGAATAAACAAAATCGTATTACTGGCAGCTGTCCATACTCAATCTATTATCCAAAAGATGTGCAACATGTCTCTCGTTGAAAGGTGTTAAGTTTTTCGTTGGATTTGGCTTCAGAACTTAGTTCTGAAGCTTCTACTGCTACCTTAGAATAAAGTTTGGGAATTGAAGTCATTACAAGAACTAACTTGCATTGTTCGGTTTGATGTGATTTCGAATAAATATGTTGAACCAACAAAGTCGGATAGTGTTTAAACACATCTTTCATGCTATAGAGATAACCGGGAAAAGTTGAAGTTGAACTACAATCTACAATAGTAAAGCGTGCTTGTACAGGTTATTCAGCAATAGAAAATTCTTTCAATCTTTTATTTTTCATTGCGTCTCACACCTCAACATAAATTTAAGATACTGACATCCTCGTTTGTATTTTCAAAGCAAGTTGCGGAGATAATATAAATACCTTTATTGCAAGCATACAGTAGTGACCACAATCTGGCTTGGTTGCAGGTGAGCCCGTCGTAAATTCGGGAATTATTTATGTTAAAATACAACACCTGCAGACAGCCCTTATCTGATATCTCATATATTTACACATTCATACATTAACAAGCTCATGGCAGACTCCACGGGTCACATAACAATCACAAAAACTTATAGATTAAAATAGACCCCTAAGTCCCACTGCAATGTATCTATTACATGGTTTGTGCATTTCTCAGAGAATTTATGTTAAAGCTTCGTTAACTCAATTTCGTCGATTTAATTGTTCGTATCTCACCACCCAGTTCTTATTCTAAGAAATTACACGATCCAATTATCCGATCCAGATAATTTTTCCGTACAAGATTGGCTGAAGAGAAAGAGTACAGCTCTCTCTGCATGGAAAGAGAGATATGGAACGTTGAAAGGCTTCATAAACAGTTCACTGATTACAATTTAATCGATAATCCTTACACAGCCATTTATTTTTCTCTGACATCTTTTTCAGCTAATGTGGCACAATAATAAAATAACTCGGAAAACGCTTATTCAAGCCTCTTCAAATTTCCATGATGTATTATTACTTTCTTTAGGCTCCAGGAAAAGTCAATTTGCAAAACTGGTAACTAGAAAGCTTCTATGATATCTAGAGATCAGAAGAAGGGCTTTGAGGCTATATTATCAACCAGTTCTTAGTTTAATACATTTTGCGTGCACCCGGGTTGTAGGACTGTGTTATGTACCCGTGTGTGCATTATAATAAATTCACTAAAATTAAAAAAATTAAATATTTTTCTCCCTTAAACATATTTAACAAGATGGTGTTATATTATGAGGCTTTACTGAAAATATACCAAGTTTGGAAGACGGAGCACTATTCAATACGCATTGCGCCATACATGATCATCTTGCTTTTACAAGCGTAGTAAAAACAAAATATCTTTCCTAACCCTATCGTACATGGATAAAACCAATACATGGGATTAAAAAATTGTCAATGCGGATTACATATACAGAATTTATGGGAGAGGAAAGCAGATGAATGGAAATATCATGTTATGGAGCATCATTCTGGCTACATCAGTGGAACCGTATCATCACCGGAAGATCTACCTGTATTTTCACTCATGCTTCATAAAATGTTACGGAAGTTCCTGCCATTAATTAACTCCGTCAGTATCTTCTATTCATGGCCAATGATAAGCCTACTCAATGAACATGCCACAACGAATGACAAGTGTGGCTGATAGCCCGTGTACTCCACCTCGTCAAATGGAGAACATTTATTTTTATGGTTGATGTGTGTTCATGGAATTCTTGATGGACGAAAGGGATTGTCGATTGCTTTTGTTTCTAAGCTATTTTTTCCTTGACCCTTGCATCTTACTTGATGATATCAATGGAGTATGTAACCGAAGTGTAACCATTTTTACTTCTCATAGTTCTTACTGTTAATTATTTTAACGACATTTGCTAGGCTCTGGTTGATTATAGTTGCTGTCATACCGAATAAGTTTTTAACTTTCCACATCTCCGCATCCTCTTCACGCTACCAAAAAACTCACTCTAAAAACTCCGCCAGCTAAGAATGAAGACAACGAATTCGAAATTTTATTAGTGAATTGAGTTACAAAATTACCTTGTTTTTAGCAAGATAAAGGCAGCGGTCGTATCCAATGCGACAAGCCAAGTATTTGAAACTCCAAATAGAAAACTTGGATGACTTTCCTCATCGGAGTTTATTTACCCGAGCCACCTCCGCGGAAGCTCCGTCATCCGTACTCGTCAGTCGTGATACTCATCGGCTTACCGTCGTCTTGAACATACTCTAGAATTTTACAGCCCATACAGAAATGTATTCGGCATGAGAAAGGTACATGTAACTAGAGCAGGGATTGGGTTTTACAGCTAATGAAGTTTTATACATAATGGTGCACAAAGGCCATTGGTTGGGAAATAAATGGAGATGTGAAAATAAGAGGAAATAGTTTGTAATCTTGGAAACCAAAGAAATGGGGAGAAAGTCCCTTAATATTTTATTCTGAATATGCAAAGAAACCTTCCCTTGATATGAGCTAGACTTGGCAGAGCAAACTCTGCTCTGACTCTTATCCTTTTTTACCCGTGAAGATTCTGTTACACAGTTTCTTATTGCTCCAAACTTGCCTTCACTCTGCATGTGTACATAGCATAACGGATAGAGACTTTAGAGTAAAGGATTTGGGCTAAATAGAATGTTCTCTTAGACCAGACCAGGTCTGGATGTACAAAGGGATTGGATGCGCTGATAAGCTCTCATGCGAAATTATAAGCTAGTCCTTACAATATTCACAGATTTGTCGACTACAGTTATCTCTTTAATTTCGTACATTATCCTCCACAAACGTAAGAAAACATTGCTCTGTTGTATGACATTCAAAACTTGAAAAGAAAATTAGTCCTGAGCCCGTAAGCAATGATTACTAACTTTCCTTACCAGCTTCAAGCAGAATTTGAATCGATTCAAATATTTATAACAGGCAAAGCTTTGTGGTAAGAATGGTAGACACACTTTGGAAATGTACGTATTATTACTGCACTAAGTTCCACAAAGACCGAGGCAAAAAAATCGGGGAATTGGATTTGGATGTTGGAGTACAGAGCTAGAAAGTCAAATAATCTCTCGGCCTTGCAAAGTCAGTCTCTGTATCCATTAAAGGATCTCATTTCTGGTCCCGTGTGCAAAATTGCGTGAAATCTCTATATACTCAAACAAGCAGGAACTAGAATCTAGAGTCCTACATTCTCAGTGGCAAAGATATTAAACCGGAGAATGTAAGCAGATCAGATGATATGAAGTGCACGGGAGGGTGAGGATCTTCTTAAAAGCGAAAAAAATCGGGTGTTCGTCTTAGAACTCATACTAAACTCCCAGACATAGACGTTCAACAATGTACACAAACCTCGTGTAGCATAAAAACTTTCCCTACCTTCTACTGCATCGCCATCCCAGAAAATCCCGGGATTTTATCTTGTGCCTTCGTAATTCAAAATCAAAATCCTTTAATTCTCATTTCTCATTTCATTTCCATCTTCATCCATCGTCAATACACTTTTAAAAATATGTATGCACTTGAGGTGTACTTCCGTGGCCTTGGGGAGGGTTACATTTATTCCTTGTTTTACTGGAATCTCCCCTTCTGAAAGGACTGGATTCGACAGTGTCGATCGTCAGTCCCAACGGTCCAAATATAATTTCTAACCTTTCTTTCCCGTTTGTGTCAGTGGGTGTGATAAAATAAATTCCACTTGCGATTCCGAAGAGCTTTATAGTGTAATTTATGCAACAATATTTCACGTTCAGTGTGGCAATAAAAACTCGGGTCCAGGTCCGCCACTGGTATTAAATCCCATTGCTGATGGGATTCATAGATAGTTTTGTAACCCGAAGAAAGTCAATCACCTATGTGACAACTCCAGGAACATGAGCAAGATTGTGTGACGTCTTAGCTACTTAGGATGCAAAATAAATGTAATGCCTTCCCTGATTTTTCCAACCTGTACAATAAGGAGAATACCGCACGTATCGTAGAAACCTTTGACAAGAATTACGGGATAGAATTTAGCAAAGGATAAGCAAATCAATATCTTTTCCCCGCATCGATTCACATATTTTTTCCCTCTCTAAAATTTCCAATTGAAGAGCTAAGAAAAAAAACTCGTTCTTCTCAATTCTTGTAATACTTTCTTCCCCCGGCTTTCACTCTCTGTGAAGGTATAGATTGAGGGAAAACAAGTTTATTCCTTGAAAGAGATACCTCGGCAGTCCGGAGTATTTCTATTCTATGCTGGTAGTTCGTTTAGCTTTTTCCAACTACATAATACCTACAAGCACAACTAAAAAAAGAACATAGCTTTTTCTACTTAGATTTTTACCATTCCGTGCTCGTCCCTTCACAAGTCAACAGGGAAAAGACAGAATGAGAGAGAAAAGTTGGATGGGAAAAAGCTCAGAGAAGCTGATCACTTATCAGGCTCAAAGCTTGGCTTCTAAAGAGAAATGCCTTCTTACATCTTCCAAAGAGAATAAAATATCTATAGGGATATATTTTAGTCACAGGGCACACTTCACCCTACTTGAGTACTACATTTCTGTTTATCCTAGTCCAACTGACTTTCGAACCTACATACCTCTATACATATATCTAAGGGAGACCAACATGAATTATAACCTTTCCTACCACCACCACATTGTCCAGCTCTTTTGGACAGCAAGCCAGATATAGGAGGAAAACTCCTAAAGCTTTGTCCTACAAAAAGTGAAAGAATGGAAAACAGCAAGAAAGAAGAGCGAGGAATGGTCCGAGTGGATGTATTTTGTGTATAAGTGATATAGCGTAAAGGTGGATAAAAAAATCTGTTCCCTAAGTATAATCGACAAAGGAACGCATCTGTATCCAGCTCACCAACCATCAATATAGTAAGAGGTGGACACCTTAGCGAATCTTTAATCTTGAACTCTCTTCAAAGTCTCACACAGCAATCCCTTCATTCCAACAAAGGACGATTTTTGTTCCTCCCTTGTCTACAATTCTGTTCTTCCTATTTTCCCTCCATCCAGTAAAAAGGGAGAAAAATTAACCAACCAGCAAGCTGCACTAAAAAAACTTCAATTCCCAGCTTGGAGTTTTAAAAAATTCATCCTGAAATGAGAATTATTAACTTTATTGTAATTATTACAATACAATCCTTGGACGAAGCTGGATGGATCAATAAAGGGGCATTTGACAGTATTTCATATTCTCATTGCGTGGTGAATCCCGTTCATAGGCTAAGGGATCCTAGCTATAATGCATGGACAAATGAAAAGAACACGTTTATTCACTCTTGTACTGCGATCACTACAACTCCTCGACTTTTCTAGCGTGCCCAAATATTTTGGCAGTATTTATATGCAATATTGAATTGCATTGGCATTAAGTTATACCCTGATCATTAAAGTTGTACACGGGGATAGATTGGTATTGAGACTGAGTGACTGAGATTGAAGTAAGAATAGCTTTTTTTCCACCCATTTTCCTCACATCTTCGTCTGCCCCACTAAGAATTGTAACAATAAGGCCATAAGGGCTCACTACTAGATCTTCCTTCTCTTTGTGGCTGGATGATTCCACAATGATCCATCTATTCCATCTCTGTACTCCTGTCGTCCTGGTGTCCTACTTGAGGAATCTTATACTTTATTCTCTGCATTCTTTACCTCAAGGAATAGAGGGTTAGGCGAGTCCTGCTTGGTAATAGTTCAGTGAGAAGAGGAGTATTGAAGCCATTTATAAAATAGCGAAGAAAGTATGTAAAGACAGGACAAGCAGATATTATTATAGTAGTGTGGCGGTACATATGCTGGGGAAGACGTGGAGTTGAATTCCGTTCGCTGCCTGCACTCTCTCGGTCCCTGGCGGGTGTCTCCTGACCTTTAGTTTTGAAGATGAACTCTAAGGAAGAGTACACTAAGAGTAAGGAGATGTGTAGTTCGGCTTCAAGAGCTTTCCCCGGATCTCTTGTTCAATTTTACTTTTGCTGGGGTCTCACGATTTACAAGCTCCAAAGGCATTGCAGATATTATTAAACTTAATTTCTTGGGCATTCTATGTTAGTGCGGAGGAAGGCCCTGCGGTGGAACCCTATATTCTCTCAACCTCGCTGTAATTACAACGATATTCTCAAAAAAACTATGTTTGAATACCGAGTAGGGAGGATGAGGCTTTTACTTCAAAGTCGGATGTTCTAATAGTTTGTTGTCAGTTATTAGACTGTCCCTCCTGAGAATTTAAAGCTCATTGAAGTTAAGCTACTTACATCTTTAAGATTGTTGAATGCATTTTCAGCTTTTTAAATAAGGTTTAAAGAGTCTGCACTGTTATATTTAATTTATTTCCCTGCTTCATTTTTGTTTGGAATTGTATTCCCTCAGGGAATCATGTATTTTCATGTATTTATGAAGTACACTAATAAACTGATTTATAGATAGCTGCTGTATGCAACATAGACTATACAGCAACACATAGTATCACTTACACGTGACGCACCTATGAAAGATCCAAATGCTGTGTATTTGAATTGAACTGGCACGTTGAATAAAACCTGTCAATGTATCAATCAAAATAGCCGGTTCAAGAAAAGAAACACGTTGGAAACCCCAAAGACTATCATTATGTGTCATTTTTGTATGTTAGTGCTCTATCTTAAAAAAGGACAAATCTATTCACTATTCAGTTATTAGCCAAAATTCTAGTTATTTGAAGCTTAGTGATGGTTGCTCTTAACATCTTATCACTCAACTGAACTAAATTTCGATATTAATGAAAACTTTTGTATTGACAAATTTAATTTGATCAACTCCTTCCGTCCAACATACAATAATGGCCATTAAGTTTTTAGTCCTCTATATATTCTTTAAGTTTAGTAATATCTTTCCTCTAGGCGGGCCCTTGTATTAATTAATGTCTGTATGTTTAAGCCTCCATTTGAAAAGTAGTATCCATGTGTAAAGCTCAATTCTAGCAAAATCCAATCTATATGGTAGAAAATGACGGGACTGAACAGTTTGGGATATTCACTGCCTCCACATTCTCAAGTCCATGTTATTTTCTAATGCTTCCCATTCAGTCGCAGACATGGTGATTAATGAGCCAATTCAATACAGATTATGATGAGGTTGGAGTTACTATCACACTTAAATCTGATTATTCATGGCTACGTATAGATCATTTGCAAGAACCTTTTGAATACCGGTATACAGGAATAAATTTTTTGCCTAGTAGTTCGTAAATAAAATCGTTGTGGTAATATTTTGAAAGCGTTACAGTTCAAGCTGATTACTATGGATTGATTCGCACGCGGGACTTGGGCCCAAGAGATGTTCAAGTGGCCATACATGGCCACGAGGCAGAGACAACTTCTTGGGCTTGGTGTTAATTCCACCCATGTACCGCATGACTAATGGAGTCTTCTTGTGTAATTTATATCAACTGGCAAAGTTAGGATTCACATTAGTATGTCTGGACCAAGAAGTACAAAGACAATGCTTGGTGAATAAAACAGTAGAGCAGCCACAGGGACCAACACTAAGCCACACACACACAGTGGCTCACTTCCGAGAGAAAGCTCACTGTGGGGTATGAGTATTAAAATTCATAAGACTTCCATGCTGACAGGGCTCAATGCAGTCGTGCAAAAGGACGTGAAAAGAATTCATTAGAATTAGGTGTTTCATACATTCTGAGGAGAGAGTTCACTTCTCAACTCTAACTTCACTATTCTTCCCCAGGAATATGAAAGCAAACCGTAATGGGTTGGGAACTGAGCTTTCTTCGGGCTTCCCTTCTGTCTCCAACTTCTTGTTTGTGTTTAATATTATTATCTACTCGTACTATGAAAAAGGATTATTTTTAATTTCACCTTCTTCTTGATTTTTTTTTTCTTTCTCTGGGGATAAAGAAGGATGAGAAAGATTAAAGCGCGAGGAAGATAGATTTAAAAAACTGTCAAGTGTTAAAAAGTAATTTTTTTTCTTCCCTTCTGAAGTCAAAGTTGAGCTTATCTTACGTTAAAATCAATTGTAAATTAGAATGTTTTCAATTTCTGATCTTAAGTTTTATTCGTGTGGAAATATATTGGAATAAAGTTTATGTAGGCTTCAACTCTAAGTTCCTTTTATGATTTCCTTATCAAACAATGCACTTCGTTAGTATTTCCAAGAAAAATTCGTGATAATATTTCGCTTGGAGTCGAATCCTGTGTTTTCAAAGTTTTAAAGCTCCTTTGATCATATTTTGGCACCAATGCAATTTATTAAGAACGGTCTCCAGCTGTTTTTATTAAAGATTCTGGATTTCATCCCACGAAATAACCGATGCAAATCAGCGAGGCTTCTAATTAATTTCATGAAGTGTAGTATTAATGAGATTTGAAGTGGAATGAATGGGAATTATGGACCCTTCTATTCATAAAAGGGACAACCATATGACCTCGACTGTCCTGGTTAGTCTTCTGGTGCCAGGGGAAGTCTGTTTGAATGAACATATTGAAAAGAAGCTTGAATTGGCGATTGGAAGATAATTAAAACCTAGAAAAATTATTTGGATGTTACACGCTTTATTTTGTATTCGTTCAACAACTCTCCAGTGATGCTCTGTTAAGACATTCACATAGGTGGTGCGTAATGGGCTTTTCAAAATTTTCTGAAGTATTATTGCTTGTTAAATTTGGCAAATAAATCCAATTATAACAATCCTACAGACAACAGAAATATTCGTGTTTTTCAGCTACTCATACTTCACAACAGCATACACCCACAAAGAAGAAATAACTAGTAAGATTATTGACTAGTAAGCCAAATGATTATTAAAGTTATTGACTAGAAAGCAGAATAGTTTTAATGCTAGTTTTTTTTAGACTTTTTTTCATCGTTTTAGACCTCATCATTACTCTTCATCATCCAGGTTGTAAAAGCTACCTTTTGCTGTTTTTTTTTCGTATATTTACATCAGAATAATTTTAATATGACAATCTTTTCATAGTACGGATACATCTTTAATAATTCCATATATTACTAGTGGCTCTCTTTACTAATTCATAGCGATGCTAGTGGGCCTTTTTACCTACAACTAGTTCCTCCTAGAATCCCATTGTTGTTTTGAAACAGGAGCCCTCATAGTAATGTTATGTATTTGATTTAATTCCACTGAAAAGCACAACAAAGAGACCCCTAAGCTTGTACATGCAGATATACTGTAAAACTTATTTGAATAGTTTGAAATGGGTGCGTACACCCTCTCGTATAACTCTAGTCTCCAAAGTGAATATTTATTAAAACAGAGATAAATCAATTTAAAGAAGCAGAATAAACCGTTCAACGAAATAGTAAAGTATCGACTGTTTTGAGTAGATGTCAATTTTCTGGTCTCAAAATGACC
>JAQFYM010000526.1:0-61504 GCA_034694785.1 Agrenia bidenticulata | reverse complement strand
AATTGACCCTGGAGTGGATAATGTCGGCGATGAGACTGAAGAAGATAAACTAACGCAGGGCGCGGGGGGCAGAAAATCAGGTTTAAAAGGAGGTAAACACTGGGGCTGGGCTGTTAGTGGGGCCAGCGGGGGTGACCTAAAACTGAAAAAGGTTGATGAAGGCAGTGAGACTAAGAGAATTGATGTTGTGTTGCCACGTTTGATCTTAAGAGTTACTTTATAAAATTGTTCCAACGCGCTTGCCAAATGAATTAAAATTTTTATAAAGTAGTGGCCCGCATGGGCCTGTCAGCCACTAGTTCTGTATAAGATAATAGCTGATCTACTGTCTAGCGTCCACAATTAACTATGTACTCATGAACCAACTATCACTGAAAAATAATTATTACAATTGAGTTTTATTTATGTTCAAAAATTATGATTACAACCTTGTGGAATAACATCGGGATTTTTTTCATCCGAATCAAAGCCATCAGGAGCATCAATCTTGAGCGGAGTTGTAGCCTTATCACGACGTCTACGATCACGACTTTGTCTTCTTCGGGAACAATAAACCCGGACTAAGAGGATGGCTATTGAGACTATCACCAAGGCAGTCAAAACGCCAATGAGTATACTAACGGTAGGAGAAAGTTGAAAGTGCGCACTTGTTCGTGGTTTTTCTGAAAGTTAAAATTTAATTCAATTTATTAGAACATGATCAATGATCAACCATTCAAATCATCAGTCCCGCAAGCTGCATGTATACCGAGACCGACTTATATCCACTCCTTCCTCTTGATTCATATATGATAAATTGATTGATAAATATGATGCCTACTGGTTATTCTCAGAAAAAACCTTTGAATTGAACTGTTTCTCTCTAGACTGAGTACGCACATGGAAAATTATTTGAACTTCAAAGACAATTATATTTGACAGTCATTAAATAGATTCCTAAGAGAAGGATGTGCAGTCAAGTGAAGTATTAACTATATTGATATTGCAGACGTAGAAAGCTACACTGCGTAGCTTAGAGTAAAAAAAATGATATTCTACACTTGACATCAAAATCTAAAAATAAAACAACACAAATAAAACAAAAAATATGTTCTAAATTTAAAAATATGGCACACTACACCAAATTAAAATCAACAACAAATAAAACCATTAAATTCTCACACAAACACAAATTACAGGTAAAATTCAGGTTATTGGGATGTCTCTGTAAAATAGTTGGGCAAGTGCAGTATTTCATCGGCCTCGTCTATCATTTCTTTATCTTTTCAACTACCTATCGCATTTGAAGTTTCGAAGCTCCTATAATACATATATCAATACCCGAAGAACGAGACACGTAACTTAATAACTTGGGATTAGGAAATGAACTAACTTGAGCTACATTGCTAAAGTTGCCTTTCCTTCACTCCAAACTTATCCAGCCCGGCCTGCCTGACCAGCATTAATTCATCATGAGATCTCTTAGTTTTTACGAGGTACAAATTAGAGATGACGGCTTGAGTAATGGACATTTCCCCTGAGTGTATTTTATCACGAAGTGAAAGAAGGTATAAATCACTTCTCACAACCTCTCTTTTGAACCCTCATGAGCCACCTACTAATAGCTCAGCCTCTAGTCTATAATATACGAGCCTTATGTTTATTTTAAAATTTATAATGAAAATAAAGTACAAACGCAAGAGATTGTATCTTGATCCCGAAAAGCCCCTACATCTCCAGCAACAACTTATTATTAAAAGACACATCCATTTGGCACAAGGTGTAACCATTGAATCATTCATATCTTTCATCCCTCAATTTCACTACGAACTTCCCCAATAATACAAAAGGAGATTAAGAAAACTCCCTAATTCTTAAGTTGAGCTCATATCCCCAAAACTTACAAGATCATTAAAATTACCAATTACTAACCTTGGTTCGAAACAAAGCCAAGAAAATCCCATAAATGCAGACAACGAATCTCAATCTTGTTGTGCAATATTAATTCCGCATTAGGGAATATGAATATTAGGCATCCTACATAATCTATAACCTTGTTCTATTTGCCAATGAAAACAAATTAAGATCTATTCAGTGTTCTGATGATTTCAATTAGTTAAATTTAATGGAGGATGTAATAAGCCGGATTTCTCACGACTCAGCGACTCATTGCCTAAAGGGATTGAATGAAACAAAGAGATAGACAAACACACAGAGAAATAGGATCGAGAGAGAGAGAGAGAGAACAAATAATATCATCATCCTCAGTGAAGATGGGCCATGTTCAATCCTCTATGTTTTACGACTTCATGAGCTGGATATGAGGGATAAGGTCTAGTAATATTCGAGTAGGATGACTCTAAAAGAGATGAGAGAGGGTGGGAACGTGATGGAGCTTAATACTCTAATGAAATGAAATTGCTTTCTCCACGTTTCTCTTCTCAAGTTTTCGAAAAAAACATAGGAACACACGAACACACTCCCCTCGTCACAAAATATTGCTTTGGGATAACCACGGCCAACTAGCCATTTCCTACAGAGATCTCAACAGGTATTTTATCCTCTGGAGATTCCCTTCTTATTACTTGCTTTTATTGTTTGGTTAGGGTTATGTTAGCTTCTACCACCTTTAGAGTACTATCTAGTTCCAACATTATTAGCAGGACATCAGCCAACCGGTTTCTATCTCAAAAAGTGGTATTGTTTTAGTAAAGGGACTGTGTTTTATCCGTAGCCTAAAATTCATCTACATGCTACAAATGTGCTAGTACGAGAGGAATACAAACGATTTCAAAGGATCATCTCCTTTTGTAGGAAATTAATTAATCAGGACATGATAGTTCTGCTTGTAAGGTCATTCGCATAATAAAAGAGGGAGTACAATACTCAGCACAATTGATGAAGATTATAGCTGCGGGATATTTAGCCAATTAAATTAGCCATCGCCTCAAGTCGCAGTGCTGTATTAACTACGGATTTGTTTACACAAGACTTCTATAACAAGGATATTGTGTTTGGGCTTTGGATTTCAAAAACTGAGATAGTAAGGATATGAAAACAAGCCTGTAAAAGTGTGTGTGTGATTTTCGAAATATTTTTTTGGTTTACTGCTGGGGCTTAACAAGTCTGACGATAAAGGCCATTGTACGCAATCGTTTTGAGAGGAAAATTTTATTTGGCGATGTAATCCAATTCCAGTGTACGCACTTCCATCACTGATCATTTCTAGATTCTAGTTGGCTTTTAAATTTTCTTCTCCAGTGGATTTCTTCTATCCCTCCCTCACGTTCACGTTCCTGGTCGGATTCATAGTATTTTTAACCCATATGCGACGTTTTTTTTTATACTTTCAGACTATCTATATTTTCTTTCAGCTTCCGTATCTCTTTCCGCAAATCCTCTGAACTTTGAAGATGTATAGATAGACACAGATCAAAGCTAGGAGATGCATACAGAAATACAAACAAATACTTGGGCTGTAAAGAAAAGCCCAGGAAAAATTCTTCGCATAACTAAAATAGAAATCCGCAATTTGAAACCTGTCTTGCTTTTATGTGAGTAGGCGACTGGAGATACAATATTAAAATCCCGATACACTGGCTTCCCTCTCAATAAATTGATGTGATTTCCATTCCTCTATCAAAGAACAGACTTCAATGGTGTTCAAACAAATCAGAATTTTAGGTCCAGTGGAGGATGAAATAATGCTTTTTTGTGATTACGCCAAATATTTCAAAATGACGTTATTCCCTTTTTTTTTAAAAAAAAACCTAAGCTAACGTCTCACTTTCCAAATACGTTGACAAAAATACAAAGCGTTTACAAGGAATTAATTTGTTTACGAACCTTTTTCACGAGTGAGTATTTTTTCGGGAAGTCTCATAGTAAAAACAGAGACGATGGATGCTTCCGAACGTCCCTTGTTGTTGAATGCGTAGATATGAGCCAAAAAGGACAGGCCTGGCTCTAAGCTATTGACGGCGAATGCTGGAATGCTGGAGGACAAGTTCATCTTCAGCTTGTTAGTTTGGACTTCGTATAACTCGAGTATGAAGGATTGAGGGAGTCCTCCATTGAATCCTTCCGTACAATGGAGGAAAAAGGAGTCGGTGGAATGATTAGCAACGCTGCAGTTGTGCACCGTGTCTGGTCTCCCTGTTTAGTCATAGGATTAAAAACTTTAGGAAATTCTTCGGGATTATAACATTTTTGCTAGTGCTAGAAGATATTTTGATTAAACTTTGATAATAACAACCCTTGTAGATTAGTTTTAGATTATCTGATTCTAAGAATCCCAACGGGTTGTTTTTTTATCAAATATGCTACGATCTTTGCTTTATGATTACAAAGGTTTCTGTACAAATCGGCTATCGCGGGTGGAAATGTCAGTGATGAATCGATGTTTTATTTCATTTCCTACAGAGGCTAAAGCTCACGTATGAGGAGAAAGGAGTTTAGCATGCATCATGAAAGGATTACTGTAAAACTCTGGGAGAAAAATTACACTATGAAACTCTGGGAATGATTAGCTTTGCAACAAGTCACCTGACTTTGAGATTCATGCCATTTATGTTATCTACAAGTCATTAGACACGTAACTTTAACACGATCAACTATTTCACATGAAACACAAAAATCAAAAGTATTTACATCTACCTGCAGCGATTATGTGGTATACACAAGGCACTCGTTGGTCCCCAATTTTGTTACTCGCCCAGCAGAGTAAGGTTCCATAATCCAGCTCAGTCATTGGTGTATATGTGACCACGCTTCGGGTCCCCACGCTTCTGAAAGTCAGATTGTAACATTTTGTCATCAAAGTAAGGTTAGAGTTAGACAGCTCGCCAAGGTTTTTTGATTCTAATGTGATACTTTTTGGTGGAGCTAAACCAAGCTTAGCACCTCCACGCTCTAGCCAAAAGGCCTTTAACGAAGCCATGGAATCAGAGAAGCGTGAATTTTATGATACAGTGTATAGAAAGCGTTGGTGAATTGTGAATAATGGACTATTTAGATGCATAATCCAGATTCTGTGGCTTTCCCTTTTCTTCTCTTTCTCTATCGCTTTCCTTTATTTAAAGATTAACAGTAAGTAAACACAAAGCTTGGTAAATGAAACCTGCGTATGGCTATATTCAATTCAAAAGCTAACTCACTTTAGCATCAGAGCTATTATTACTGTCATATCTTTGATGGATTACTTCATTTTGATTCCCTTCCTGCTCCATTGTTTTCCAAGTCTTCATAATTCAGTAGCTTACTATTCTAGTATTTATAATACGACACTTTAACACCTAACACCGACAACCAAATGGGTAATAAAGATTTCCACCTTGCAAACGGAATTTTACCTCGTTACATCCGAAAATGTTTTGGAGATGGGAAATATTTCTCAATTTTAAACAATTCTAAACTACTCTGTTGTCGAGGATATGCCGTGTTAGCCAGGTAACAACAAAGACATAAATTCCATTGAACCCCTTTGAACAATACGATCCCAGCCGTGGACTATATGCAACATTAATGTGTTAGATTGTTATGAGGGGACGGGTGATATTTAGGATGACATGTAATTATCTCTCGGCGTGTGAGGAATCTGAGGGAAGCGAGAAAATAATTTGAAATGAAAAACACAAGTTATGAGACAAGTTACAAAAGTCATTTTCGACTTCCCTTGCCTCACTGGGTATGTTGGCAAGAGCACCTTGTTTTACGGCGATAATACAAAGTCAACTATTACGACGAAATAAAAAAAGTACTCTCTCCCCTACCTCCTAAGCATATTTCTCTCATCTCACTGCACTTTCCCACTTAAAGCGGAAATCTCTCCTAGAAGCCTAAGCGAGCAAGTCTCCCATTCGTTAGTCTCATGAACGGAAGCTTGGCCAAAACGAAACAGATCCCTGGTGTGATGCAACTAGTCTTAGATTTTAGAAAACCACGGGAATCGCAACGGTGAACTGTGAGATAATGCAATATAAATGAGGTGTCATAACTTATGCTTTCATCGAATTCGTTATGTTATGCCGCCTGCTGATCTCCTCCCTTAGTATTCCCAAGTAACGCCTTCAGTACACCTTTCTCTCGCTTTCTTGTTGCCTTGTTCGAATCACTAATTCTGGTGGCTTTGGTACCCCCTATGGAAAGAGTTTCCCTAGTCGGAAACTCTGGATGCAAAGTCTTGATAAATAATAAGCTCAACTCACTGAATAAAGCTATAAAATACCTGGTCTTCCTGGGTGGGTCTTAAGCATTAAGCTAGGATTTACTCTCTAGTCTCCATCACGGAAAACCTCATACTGACTTGGAGTCCCCTACACGGTGGTTCATTAACCTTAATGATGCCAAGAAGAAAAATAGGAATACCGATAATCGGAGTGGAATTAACATAAGGTTTGGACATCTTTATTGGTACAATAATCTTGTACTGAGATTAACTCTAAGAATGGCTACGAATAAAACTTTCACCAGAAGCAATTAAATAGAAATATGTGCATTGTTTATGCTTGACGAACTAATGGATATGAAGCATGCATACGAAAATCCCTAAAAATGTTTATAACTTTTTTTTCATGTACTAAAAGCCATTATATAACGCATTAAGTTTGTTCCCTACCTGAACCGTTGAGCTGGCACGTCAATACTTTCAGCTGAATTATTGAACGTCCAACGAAATTGTACTTTGGGTGGATTGGCATCAACGTCACAGGTGATATTTGCATTTTCTAGCTTTGCTACTCCATGAACTCGGATTTGGTTTGGACGACATGCTGGGGCATCTATTTACAAAATTATTACACATGATTAAACTACCTATCAATTCTTAGTATCATGGGGTTATAAAGTTAAACGATTATGGTTTCCTTACAAAGGACATCCAGATAGAATGGGTGGCTGATCCCTTCACCTTCAGAATTTCTCCCAATGCAAGTGTAGTTTCCGGCGGAAAGCCGTGTCACTCTCTGGAGAACCAGACTCTGATTTGTCATAATGATTCCAGCGCTGATGTTATGGAATAGCATTTTGCCCTGTGGAATAATTCAATTGTATTACTTGTCATAATAGCATCGAGAAAATCCTACAACTTTTAATAATTAAGCGGTATTTTTTTGGATTTTCAATTCTAAAAGAATCTATGCATTGACCTCACAAAGCGAGTGATGGATACTTTGGAAAGTAGTTTGAAGTATAAAGCACAGGAATTAGTTGATAGATGGATTCCGTCATTTCATTGTCAGTTAAATTAGAGAAGGATTTGGATCGAGGAAAGTTATGTGGTATATATTCAGAATATAATTCGTTTCTGGACGGAAAGACTCGTGAATCCTAATTATACGAACAAATCAAGTGTAAAATTCACTTACGTTATGTCGCCAGTCAACTTTGGTGACAGGAGGATTAGCATCGATGAGGCAATCAAAGTAGACGTCAGATCCTTCTTTAATATGATCTCCACTCAAGGATGATCCCAGCTTAAGTCGAGCTTCTGGCACATCTATGGGATTAAAGGGATTGTGAAAGTGACATATCAAATTTCAATGCTGAGTTCCTTTACTCTCCTTAAATCTTTCAGTTTAACTAACTATCTTTACTTTAATAGCGTTTACACAGCAGAGCATTTGAGATTCTAAGGCAATTATGTTTGTTCGTCGATTGAATTTTGTTTTTCATGAAGGAGCAACAAGTTATGTCCACTTGGACAGGTCTCGACTCTCAGTCTCTGAAGTACGTCATTCATTTAGAATTCATGGCA
Source organism: Agrenia bidenticulata (assembly GCA_034694785.1). Classification (NCBI taxonomy): domain Eukaryota; kingdom Metazoa; phylum Arthropoda; class Collembola; order Entomobryomorpha; family Isotomidae; genus Agrenia; species Agrenia bidenticulata. The sequence goes on along the minus strand of JAQFYM010000526.1, from coordinate 53,772 downwards.
ATCCGGTACTTTCTGGTCGTACAGAAGAGCCATGCAATTCATCTCTAAATCCCATGAGAATGGACTATGGGAAATGAATAAAGCCGTTGAGAAATAACATAAAAAACAGATTTCGTGATATCATTTTCAGAAACTTCATCGTGAAGAAGATATCTTGTAAATAAATTAAAACGCTACATTAAGTCACGGAGGGTACGAGATTTTTCTTTAGTTGCTGGGAGATTCTGAATTATTGAAGTCTAGTTAGTCTACGATAAAAACTCAGATTAAGCACGTTGTCAAAACAGAAGGGCCGGGAGATAGTTTTTTGTAGCATTATCAGCAAAGATCTGCCAATTTCCGTTTTAGTTCCTATCAGCTGAGGACGGGATTCAATTTAAGATACTCTATACTTGATGAGCACTACTCAAATACAAAATGCACATTACAGAAGAGTATATTAATAATATAAGTTTAATAACTTGTAATTCGGAACACCCAAAGTGAGAACAATTGCTACTAAAAATGCAAATATAATGTAATGTATACGAATGTGTAGTTGCTGATGGGCCCTGGTCTATTTCGCCAAGATGATAGTCTTGGAGTCTGTTATAGTATTTTATTCTCTATTTAAAAATCTATGTCCCTTTTGACGCAAATCGGGATTCATGAAGTGGAAAAATTCCAAAGTTAAACGAGCCAAGCTAACAAAAAGAATCTTATTATGCTGATTAGCCCCTCAGTAGTCAGTACTGCCAACTGCCAAATTTGCTACACATAGCCTGCTCAGTAATCGTAATAATAATCCAAGAGGCCTTGGGGGCACTTTCACTCCGATTTTTTTTGCATTTAAAACTTTCTTTCATGCGTCCGTGTTGGAAAAAGTTTCCCTCTTTTTCGGGACTCTTCCGATTGCTGACAACAAAACGCAGGATGTAATGAATGTTCTGGTGAAGAATTTCAAAATTCTTACCAAACACTTTTACACAAGAGTGAGAATAAATTAACGTAGAACACCCATTAAGCTTTGGCCCAGTTTTACTTCTTTTTTTGTTATCTTATCGGCATTGCATTTATTCAGCCCTGACACGAGGACATGAGTGGGTAATATACATTGAATGGAAAACTATAGGGCGAGGATGAATGTAGCCGCTATGCTCTAATATATCCGTTTGTTTAGTATACGGGCAATGGAACTGAATAGAAGTTGATTAATGAAAAATGGTAGGAACTTTTTTATTAACTCTGTTGACAAATATCACAGGCCATTGAATAGCATTTGCTTTCTTCGCGCGTTTCCAAGCTAAATTACGAGTCAAGAGTATAAAATCCAGATCAAATAAGTTTACCCTCAGTTGGGACAAAGTTCTTGAGAAATGCATAATATTGCTACATCGGAATTTCACTTCATTTATCTCAAACTAGATAAATCTTCCTTTGACTCGAACGATACTGAATGGTTTCCTTCTATCCGTATCGTACAAAAGCTATTACACATTACTGCAATCTTAAGGATGTTATCTATTATGGATACATGTGTCCGGATCAGCGTTAATCAAAAGAAAATCTCTATTTAAAAATCTTGTTCGTTGGTTTTGGCTGTACAAAGCTTATATGTTCAATTATATGTACATAGTTTCTTTTAAAATATCATCTGTTCAAAATAATGAAAATAGTTGGACTTTATGTGGACATATTGCTCCCTTCAAGATAGGAAAAAAATTGGGCCAATTAGTTCGCCTCGGTGGCCTTCATCGTACAAATACAATACTCAGCTCATAGATAGCTATTCTGAGAAAATAGAATTTGAAAACTTACACTGAATTTGCAATTCCCAGCCATCCTCAAGGACTTTGCTTGGAATTATTGAATTTTCAGCCCGACAAGACAGATATTTGCCAGAGTCCTCCTTTTGAGGGGTGAGAGACAGAGTACTCGTTGTCGTATTCCCATCCTTTGAGGTCTGAAACACGTCCATCAAATAGATACATCTTAAAGCCACATATTCTCACAGACTGTAGACTTCCACCACAGTGTGAGCAATTTCACCCCAGTTCTCGGGCATATATTTATATACAAAACACATTCCACAGGTCAGGTCCGAAGGCAACGCGACACACTTCTCTATGTAGTTTAGAGTGTACACTTTGCAATCCTTGGAGCCCATAGTTCGTTACACAAGGACCTTTCTCTGTTTTCTAATAAAGAGAAAGTAGCACAGCCTGCGTAATACAACCAGCATCTCACCAATCCACAATCTCCGCTCTTGTATTTCAAACAAAAGTAAATGCATAACCAAGTTAGACGAAGTACCAAAAGTGTACCACCACTTTACTGTAGAGTAGGTCATAAATACCATCCATCGAGTTTTTAGCCCTTTGTTCCCCGAAATCAGACGGGATACCCAAGATGGGAAAACAGGGTTGATACTATTATGGAAATACAAACACTACGTATTTCAAAGCTCTTATCTCCGTCTCTTATTAATGTGGCTTTGTCCCACGAATCATTCATCACTATAACTAAATCCCATTCTCTGTTGCATCATGTGATGATTCTCAGTTGTGGTAGCTAATTCTCTACGGTAACTAATCATCACCCAAGTTCTGAGGTCCCTGTTAGATTGGATTTATTCATCGTTTTATCCAGTCAAGCCATACATGGGAGTATGGGAGTTGATGGGAGTCTGAAAGCTGTGAGCTCTACCATCGGCCATTTCAACTTATACTGCTTGCGGGTCTAGCCATGTTGAAAGATTGTAAATATACCCTTAATAAGTAACCTGAAAGCTGCATTAGGTTTTAGGTTTTTTTAGAGACAGAAAAGGAGCATTGTTGTGTATCATTTATTATTAATGCACTCCTCTTCTTCTTTTTTTGTTGTTGTAAACTATCAGTTTAAACTTTTATATGATGGCCAAGATTATTGTACTCCTGGAGGGCTAGGGAGGTGGGGCTGAATAAAGTTCATAATAAAGTCTTTGTAAAAGTCGTAAGTCACTTTCTCTTGGGTTCTGTCATCCTTTCTGCCTGTCCAATTATGGCTTCTAACCCTGAATGATGACGGAGCCATTATTAAATCAGCTAAGACTCCGCTACGATTTTCGAGGCAGGAACCGGAAACTACTCCTAACGGTTGGACTTACGAAAGAAATTCAGCCTCAACGGTGTTCTATATGTGTTTTATGTATTTACGCTAACTCTGGGAAATGGACCTTTTGAGAGAAAATTACGTGGGCTTGGGATTTAGCTTGTACCTTTATTTTTCTCAATTTTGAATTACTTATTCAAAAGGTAGCAGAGGTCCGCACAGGTAGATATTAATAATTAAGTAGGTTCTTAGAATGGTAAACTTTTATTATTTTTGGCAAACCCATGGATTACGGGGATGAATAAAAGATTTGACGAATTGGATAGGGAGATTTAAACGGTTAGTTGGACAGAACGGTTGGGAAATTTAAAATTCTCTCAGGGTGGTCGACTACAGAGACAGATAGTAGAGTTTTTAATGGATTCAAACCATATATTTAGTTCTATTTATGAAGCACACGAAACGAAAATAAAGATGCTGACATGCTGAGTGCTGAAAAAATATTCAAGAAACCCCAGAAAATGCAAAAAGTGCTTAGTTCCTCTCGAGACATTTTCATAGTTAAACCATCCAAACTGAATTCTTTATCTCCATAAAATATTACTTAAAAGCAAAAAAAACGTATTTGTGCACCTTCAGTTTCCAGGCAATAAATTCGACTCAAAATCAGTCCATCCGTGCATATTAAAAAGCAAATGGTTGAAGAAGGTAATAAAATACACTACTCTTCACGCCTGGCTCTAAACAACCAGGAAACATACTTTGAGCATGTACCCCCAGTCATAAGATAATATCGTCTCTCTCTCTCTCTCTCTAATATTATTTATTTCTATTTCCTCCTAAAATAGAATTGCATTCTCTATATTTCAAACCCATTGCCTTAACCAATTCCTAGCATAATGTATTCTCTATTCTACACATTACCGCCCTGATAGTCTATCGGATTGGGACTTAAAACCCGCAAACAAATCCAACATGCTCCCAAAGGACAAAGAGTTTGAAATCTGAGATACATAAAACACGTCCAAATGTATTTATCCCATTCCCAATCGTCAAGACTCAGGACTATTGTGTTCCCTAGTTAAGAACTTTCAGACAAATGGATGAAGAAAAAAAGCTTGAATGAGGTTCTTTTTAGCCATAAAATAAGAGCAGGAGAGGCGTGATTTGGTGTATGGAATCTGAGAGGAAATTTATTTGTGCGACACATGACTACTTCACGTACTTGGATATTTAGCATTTCCTCAACGAGCTTTCCAAAAATCCTCAAGCCTCGTATTTCAAATTTCTATGATATTTCAATGCGACTTTTTTTTATCTCGCTCCCCCTTGCCTTTCTCCCTCAGCTGGTTAAGCTCTATTCTTAATATCCTGGAAATGCAATGCACGGCTTTCTCTAACTTCAAAGAACTACTCAGAAAGCTAAATCTCTTGTTGCAATCCGGAAGGACTGATGATAAGTAGAATTCTCCATAAACACATACAAATACAAGCCCCATTAGGCATACATCACATCATACTCGAACCGATTCCTTCCACATAAATAAAAGCATTTGCATTACGAGAAGATTCAAGGATATTAAATTAAATTTTTCTCTTTGGGGGAGAAGCATTGGAAAAGTTTGACTGAAAATGAAGGGGAAAATCAAACCTTGTATGATTTTTCATCTTCTTACCAAGGGAGAGTATTCATTTCGAATTCGTGTAAAAAAGGCTTTGGCGGTTTTATATTTCAATGTATTCATCATTTTCTACAATACGCATTCTCCTATAGCTTTTTATTTTTTGAATTAAAGAAGCCTTGCCCTCTCACTCCTTTGATGTGTCCACATACATTATCTGTCGAGATACATGCATGGCCGAGTAGGTCTTATCGCATTTCCTGGTTTTGTCATGTGAAATTTCATGACAATAAAAATCCTTTTGCTCTAGGAACACAACTTTCTCATAAGAATTGACTACGACTGTCTTCCAACAAGTTAGTAAAGTATGTTTTATGGCTCAGGCTATGCTATCTACTGTAAAGTTACTCAGTGTGATATAATACAGAAAAATACGAGATCTATCCACACACGACTATATTTAGTACAAATATCTAAGGCCCTTTTTTCCCGAGATAAATTATTACAAAGTTAGGGTTAGGACCACATATCTTGCCAACCGTACGAGAGATGGGAGAATGCTACGAACTCAAGTAGAAGTTCAGTTATTTTGAAAGTCAAGTTACTTTCAGAAAGAAGTAAAACAGTGAAAGTCGGTTGTAAAGTATGTAAGGTAAGAAACTAAGGCTTGTTAAATTTCTTCCAAGTAAAGTACAATGTGATGTAACTCCCGATCCTAATATAGCTTAGACTACTTTCAGACATTTTAAGGTGTTGGGTAAAGTCAGCAGACCCTCTCATAAAATACCAGACGTCATCAGAGTAGGTGTGTTATAAGTGCCTTCTTTTTTCACAGTGGATATAGAATATAAAAGGAATGTTTTTCTAGAAGTTGGACTTTATGACCTAGATTTGATGAATCTTTTTCTTTCTCAATGAGAATTTTAGAACTTGAGTTTAATTAAGTAAGTTTATTTTTAATCAATCATCATTGGAGTGAGAGAGTGCGAGTTTTAATTTTTTTTAAAAAGATTGTAAGGGAAGACGATGATGGCTGGAGATAGGTTTTCTAAATTCTCGAGTGCAGTGAGTTAGAATGAAGTAGACTTTGTAAGGTTCCATATCTTTAGGACTAGGTTAAACACCAAGGTACGCAATAGTCTCTAAAATTGGCTCTACAATGGTGAGAGAAGGATTTCTACAATATGGCGAATAAGGGAGATTAATTTAAGAAAATCTAGTTTTTTATTTGTACGGTGACAAGAGGGTTGTCCCATGGCGGGGCTAGAAGAGTGGTAAGAAAACCCGACCGATGCTCATTTTAACACCAAAAAAGTGGACTACGGCGGGGAAACAGTAATTGACTTTTGATTTACTTTGCTTTCACTTGAGTATAGTCAGTGGTTTAAGGGCTTCTTGGAGATTGTGAATTGGAAGGTTTGCTTTTAGTGAGAAAATAGAATTTCATTGGTTGAAAAAGCACACTTGGATTAACACATTTCTTGAGAATATCCTCATGCTACACAACTTACAGTCTCCTTGGCACTTTCCAATCTTCGGTCGTCAAGCCACCAAGTTATATGGGCGGGTGGTCTAGAGCCCACGGATTGACACATGAGGTCATACTTCTTCCCTGCGGTTATTCTACTGCTCTTCCCCAGGATAGTCACTTCTAGTGGACTGACTGCAAAATCATCAAAGAAATGTTCAAAAACCAATTAATTTCAAAGTCATCCTCTCTATAAGCTTTCACCCTAGACATTGTCTATAGCGTAAGCTGCATAGTTATATCTAGGTATGTGACTCTCTCTTCATTTAATGCTAGCTTCAGCATTCGTTTTATTCAATTACCCCGTGCTACACAATAGTTAGAAAAACCTTAGCTAAAGCCGCCTTGGCGCAACTAGCTTTGTACCTTTTGCTCCAAGAAAACTAAAGCATATGATAGTGACAGATCATTTCACAGTTGTTAATTAGAATTGGGGCGTGTATTGTTGGCACCATCCTACCAAATTAAGCTAGTGCGTTTTATTTCTTCCTTGTTGACTCACACGTCAACAGATTGCAATTACGGCCTCCCATAATATTCAACTCTATATTTTACCACTCCGGTGATAAAATTAGTCATCTCCCTTCATAAGGTTTTAACTTGTCCATCTCTAGTTGTTATGTCAGAGCTGAGATTGGGAGGGCGGCGTTTCTATTCCTTTACTAAAATATACACTTATTTCATCTTTAATTACCTTCCAATTCATAAAACAAGCTCTCTGACGATCCCAATCAGATCGCTGTCCGTCATTGCAACCGAACCAAGGATCCTTACAAAGACTTTGACATTGACACCAATACTGACGTTCAATTACGTGCTTTTCTTTCAACAGACCGACTGGGGAAATTGACGAGATAAACTACAAATAGGAGTGTGATGTGACAAATATTTCTAAGGATGCCCTGAGTCTTTGTCAGATATAGAGGTGGGTGATAACTCATGAAGGTTTTGTACAGCTGGTGTTACTGGACGTGTGAATAGACCAGACATGTTCCAAACTCCGCTCTTTTGAACAGTGTGTGATAATGAAACTGTGGGAAATGAATGAGAGCTCTTTACTCCCCCGACATTTGTAGATTGCCAAAGGACCCGGACGGTCTCCGACCCGAGAAATACACGATGCATAAATGTATTCTTGGCTAAAAAGCCTTTGTTGTTCCATCGAGATCGTTACTCGTTAGCTTAGTTTCCTTAGGTTAGGAATGCATCAGAGAATTGTTCTCACTCTTGTTCTCATTGTCGAACAGATGAGTGTGCTAATAGCAGCAGTAACTCTACCATTCCGACAACTCCAACTGAGTCCCTGTTATGCTCGGACCAGGGGAGGGATGCACATGTGAAGTGAGTACAGTACAAAAGCCTTTGGTAAACTCGGCTACTTTCTGTCTTGTGCGATTGTTCTATCGACTCTCAGAATCACTACTTGCAAATAATACTGTATAGTCTAATAGTTCACAGTCAGGGTGATTTAGATGTGCCTATTAATTTCTTTCATAGATTTCCTTTGATACAGAACAAGACTGGGTGGGTGGAAATCGTATTAGACTGGACTACACGCCCTAGTAATCGGTTTAATGGTCATAAGTCGAATTAATTTTGTCACTTTTGAAGCGACTTTGTAAGCATGAATGAGATTAATGTGTCTGCTATCCTCATTAATTTGTTGTTCATTACTAATTTAGCTCATGGAGATTAAATCATTTGTAAGATGGCGTTTGATTATTTGCATTTAATATACATGCCTTAAGGATTTACAAGTACTCTGTATAGATGTGTCATCACTGTCATGTCATCAATATACCCCCCAGTTCATTCTAGTGAAAACGAAAGTCTATCAATGAGATTAGCCTTAGTAAAAGGATTTATTCAACGGAATGGATTAATTTTAATCAATTTTAATCAAGCCACGTTACTGTGCACTCAAAACATCAGCAACGTAGAGAAATTTTTACTAATTGAACCCTCTTACATAGAAGAGTTGAGGAAAGTTTTCCAAGCTGTACCAAGCACGTTCTATTGAATTTGTTTTTCTTTACAAAACTATAAGACCTTGGAGATTCGAAAAGTTGGAATAATCCAAGTTCTTATGCAAGACGGCGAGATAAAACTAACAAAAATAAGATCGAAAGGAAGAGATAAATCAGAGCATATAGTACAAATGTGGGGCAGTCGATCCTAAGAGTTTCCCTCCAAGGCTACCTATTTGTAAGGAGCCTTGACAATCTGTAAAAGGACTAGCGTGATTGACCGCCATCAGTGGAGACACTGGTGTCCTCATTTCCCCTTATTAGCTACAGCCCCCTCCCATCAATTTCCCCGCTCTTTAAGTTAACTTGACACTCTGTCCTAAAAGCAATCATTATCTTAACTGTCGAGGCCATTACCCATTTCTTAAAAAAATTCCCATTTTTTCCATCTTGGAGGAATCTTGTTTCAATGTATTCCTTGTGCTCGTATTTCATCAAAATAAACGTTCTGAAAAAGACGTATGCATCAATGAATTTTTTTTCGTCCCTCCAAAGGGTTTAGGAATAAATACAGTGAAGAGAAAGAGCCAAGAGAACAAGTCAGCGTTTTTAAAGTCTTAAATTACACCTTTGAAGAAATGGAAGAAATTCTTATTTCTAACAACAACAAAAGGACCCAGCAAAAGCGTTTAGGATACATTGGGAGTATGTACCTAGCCCAGATAGGCGAATATATTTGTCGAATGAAATGTTCCGTTATGCAATATCAATTTGCAATTGAATGGAAAATTTTCGTTTGAAACCGTTCAAGAATGGGAGGGAATTTATCCGGGAACAAAAGGTTATTGATGACAGAGGAGCTGAAACAGGAGAATTGAACACATCCCTCGGGAATACATATAAGGTGGAAGGTACGCCTCAATGTTCCTGATCTGAATTCAACACAAGAATAAAAATACCATCGCATCCAGCCCAGAGAGACGTTGTTCTATAAGAGGCCTTGTTCAAGCCCTAGTAGCCCTTACCCAAGGCAAAGGATACTTTAGAAACTGCTTAGAAGGCAAAATGGCATTTCCTCGTCCATCGAACCTGGGTATTCTAAGGTAGAAGCGAGAGCATGTGGGGGAATGAAAATAATCGAAATCATATGAGTCGACATCCCACAAACCTAAATACATAAGGAAGACGGAAGCTCGTCCAGTGAACAATGGGAATTGGGAGGAAATAAGAGGTCGAAGACAGGTTTAGATAGAAAAGCGGATCTGGCAGTTTAAAGCGCAATCTTGAATCTAGAGGATCTGACCAATTTTCCTCTACAACCAGATTTCACTTTCTTCTACAGGCCTCGCACACATGTCTGATACTTTAACAGACCAGAATGTAGTGTCTGCAACTGACTGACATGCATGGGAATCAATCAGTCTTTCAAACCCACACGGAAAATCTTTAGGGAGACTGATTTCAAGTCTGACGGCACCAAACCCTTCTTTAGAGAAATGGAGACTAGACACCATCACCATCGACACCCAAGGAAATAGTTGGAGCCACGCAAGAAACAAAACCACTCCAAATTTCTCCTCAGCATCTCCAAGCTCAACGGGATATACTGGACTGGAGATTTTCTACAAAGTCGAACAAAAAGCTATCTTCCTTAATGAAATGCCTAGAGGAAAAGCAGATACATGTCTGTGTGGTGGTGGTTAAACTTGAAACCGGGATGAATCTTCATCCTCCTACAGTAGTCTAGTCTGCACGGACATACTAAGTGAGAAGTAAAGACTACTGCTTCTTCCCATCAGGGCACAGACTAGATAACTACACACCCAGTGTGATAGCAAGTTCCACATTTCCCCAATCGCCAACCGGGATCTAGAATCACTCAGGCTTAAAATTCCCCTTCTACTTTAGTAGTCTTACTGGAGTCCCTTGTCCGGTTTTAGAGATCCGGTTCTGATAGGGTGCACTATATTAGTATGACTTTTCAAACCCAACCTGCTTCAATCAATTCAAATAGCAAGGAGTGGGGTTGGTAATCTATAGCAAGGGACTTTGAATGCAATTATGTCATCCCACCACAATAAGCGGGATAAAGGGAACGAGTGGATTGGAATCTTCTTTAATTCCTTGAGTAATATGAGGTGGAGTGTCAGCTAAAACCAGCTTTCATATTAAATAGTTTCTCTTCTAGCCTTAGCGTTGATGGATCTTTGGGCGAAGAAGCTAATTTCAAGACACGAGCATGTCAACAGACTGAAGCTAGTGTTTGCACTCCGATGTATTCCTGGATATCATCGTCTCGCTGGTGTCACGAATATGTCTCCAGTTCATGTATGACATGTTGAAGTGAAGACCAAACTTAAAAAAATTGCCTCCTCAAGATTATGATGATACACACGAAGAGCAATTATGTCCGAAGGGTCAGGACTGAGAAGACGGAAAGTTTGTCACGAACGAGTGAAAGCTATCTTAGCCGAGAGGGAAACATGTCACAGATAGCATAACTATGAGTGACCTAGCCATACATCGTTTTTTACGCCTTGGGAGAAAGGGCTTTGGAGAGGACTGGTGGGTAAATGACACCGCAGGAACCAGTTGACTTTCACAACTCCGCCTCATAATGCCTACATTACACACTAGCACTACATCCTCAAAGTAGTAAAAACCCAGATCAACTTCCACAGATACTTGGTATCTGTATTCCAACTTGTTATATGTACAAGGACACTCAGTACTTCCCCACACTGTACTCGTCCTCGTTCCTATCCGCTCCAGAAGTAAAGTTAAGACAAGCCTACAATTCATAAAAAATGTAAGCTGGCCAAGAGTTATGTCATGACTCCCTTAAAATCCGACACGTGGCTTGAACGCAGGAAGCTTGCATTGCATTGGCAGCAGAATGTGCTTGGCCCTATATGTTAGATCTAAGTATTTTAGTTACGATATCCAGTTTACAGTCTCCCAGACCACATCTCTGTATATACTGGTGTATTTATTTTGCCTTTTTCGAAACTAAGTTAACTTCGACTTGGACCCATCTTTCTAAAACTCTCGGTTAGTTTCTGAAGGAAAAGTTAAGTTTCTCCTTTGTATGTGCAGACCCTCTTCCGCTTTCACGATTTGACAGGACAGGAGGGTCTTTCCCATAAACCCTTTTCTATATCTGCTTGAGCGTGTGTATATCCATTTATATAAATAGAGACTACTCGCACACATATACATGACTATATAAATGTATTTATCCTAACATCTCCCAAGTCTTCCTATTCTTCTCCTTGCTCTCTAAGATCCAGACTGGTCCTCAGTTCTCCTTCTAACAGAGAAGGAAATGCAATGTGCATTGAATTACTGATATCTTTGAGTGTCAAAGGTGAATCCCAGAATCATACAAAGGCAAAGACGGGCCATGAACCTCGGAGCTGATAAAGAAAGGGAGGGGGCAGAGCTTATAGAATGCTTATGTAGAAGAAAGAGATAAGAATAAGTTAAAGAGCTGTAAAAATGAATTGTGTAGAGAGATACATACAATTTCAACGAACCACACCGGCAAATCGTTATTGACTCGAAAAGTGTAGTAATTTAGAGATAACAAACAGGAGGGGAGTGTATTTTGTAAAATAATCCCTGATCGTTTGATGCTGATGCTGCATTTCATAGAGACGTTTATAAGGTTTTAGAAAATTTATAGAATATCATCCCACAAACTGAAGTAGTGAAGAACCATCGTCCCATACCAATTGAAGGGCCCATGATAATATTAGTAATGGGCTTAAAGATGAAAGAACGATTCATTCAAAGGGTGTTTGATACCTACCACACAATCGACATTTGTAATGTTAATTGCCACTAACAATCCACCCTCAAACTTAGATCCTGACATATTTACGAAATACGTACATGACGAAGTTGGATGGCTGTGAACTTGTTCTTGGTTGGAACGTGCCAATGAAATGCTTCCAGAAAGCTTGATGAGATATTGGGAACGATGGTTATTTATTTGAAGCAAGTAACTGGACTTTATTGATGTGAATGATGATAGCATTTGGGTAGGGGGAACAAACTATCTATTTTTGTGATCTCACTGCCCAAACAATAAATAAACATATTACCTACCAATAGGATCTTCTCAGATCTTGCGGCATCAGACTATACTAAAATATATTTATTTATTTATAGAAGTCCCTATAGTTTATTGTCAATGAGCACGTACTTCCAAGAAGTAACAAACTTCCTCCTTTCCTCTCACTCTTTTGACGACAATAAAGGAATAGAAATCAACACACAGAGAAAAAAGTACAAAAGCAGGATGAAAGGAATCGACGGATAGAAGCCATTCTGGGCTACTTTCACCATTACCATCAACCAGTTTATCACCAAATACGTTACTTGTGCAATGAATAGCGTAGAAATAGGCTGGAAGGATTGAATAATAGTTAAGAAGTTACATTTTTTGCACAACACCAACGTAATATGTTTTATATTGGCTACTTCATACAATTACTCAATCAAGTGCTAAATGAAAAATAATTCTTATCACTACAATATAATAGTGATTGAGTAATATGTAGGAGCTCTATTGAATGTTTCATTTCAAAAGCCTTCTCAATTAATTAATTATACGCTTTATGTAAGTAACGAATAAAGAGGCAAGGGAATTACTAAATTAAGAAGCCTTTTAATAGTTTATAAAACAAATAGTTGCTGCTTACAATTCATGTCCACGTGAACGGTGGTGACGAGCGGCCGGCTGATGTTATTATTCGTGGTCTCACAAGTCAGTTCTGCAGAGAGATCAGACCTGGCCAGCACAGCTATTGTAAGGTCATTCTTCATAACTCCATCCGTTTGGTAATCACTCGTGTCGATCAGCTTCCCATTCCGATACCAAACCACTCGAGGACGAGGGACTCCTAGAATTGAAATCGATCCATGGATATCAATGATAATATTTATATTTTTCTTTGGCATTTCAGCATTGTAATTCAACAAAGCTGTATGAAACCCGGACCCCTCTTGCTTGCTTTCCCATCAATCAGGTTTTTCATCTTGTAAAAGTCCAACTTGAAAATGGAGAGCTCAAGTGAAAAGGAAAGCATTGTAAATTTTTGTGACAACCTCTCGAAAAAAACTAGAAAGTTCGACCCTTACAGAAAAGGTAACGACCCATGTGTGTGGAAGTAGCAAGTATAATAATGATACTATGACAAGTGTGAACCATTGTAAATTACATTGGCATGGCTATTCTAGTGAAATAAAATTTTGAAATTGTCAAGGCTTAGGAAGGGAATGGCATTTCCAAGTATGTATGAGTAAGATGAGGGATATTCAATCGAGAATTTCATATCATCCTTCCACACTTTTTTTTCACCCCGCTCCACACAACCTCTTTCTTCCCAATGATATGGAAATAATGTTCATCTACAATCCCGTCCAAAATGAAAGAAAGCTCCGAGACACGCGTCTCCTACATCTGCATTTAAATGTGCAGGAGAAATGTTTCCTTAAATCGATACCAAAAACATATTGATTGTCCCACCAATCCCTTTACAAATAATGTTCGTTCTCTGACACTCGCAAATATTTCACACCACAGTGATTCACAATCCTGCACACAATTCACAATCCTATTCGTACAGAGACAGTCCCTTTAAAAATATATGTATTTCAACCTATTTTCTATTTTCTCCATTTTACTGCCCTAGCCATGCCCTCCTATCATCTCTCTTAACGTTCCTGTACGATATGGAGGAAGATTCAACCCAGGGTTATGTAGATACGGCCACTGGCATATTGAATTCAATCTTTATTTATATTCTCTCAGTTCTATCCCCCAAAGATATGTAAAAATGTGTGTAAAAGTACATACATATCATCTGGTATGAGACTCTAGGATGATGGGAATGGGTAAGATAGTCTCCAGTTTTATTTCTTTACCAATGTATCCTGGTATATCTGTGTGGATATGCAAGTGTGTGCAAGGACGTGGCTTCCCGCTGTCCTTATGATATCAGTTTCCACTTTCTCTCCTTAGGAGAAAAGTTCTATCAGCTATTACAGTAATATATTGGATTGGATATCTGCGTATGGGAAGAGATAAAGACCATCATGTAGATTGTACGGGGTAGAGAAAGGAGACTAGGAATACTGGTGTCCCTTCTCAGACTTGGGAACTAAAGGGACAGCTTCGTCCTTCCGAATGGTTGGATTGGATGAGGAGTGCCGGTGGAGTTTCATATGAACGGGGATTCAGAAAGATCCACCACCGCATTATCTCCTGATAGAAAAAGTTTCACAATTTCAATCCCCATTTGAATAGCAAGAAGAGCTTTTGGTAATGGGAATGGGTGTTGAGCCCCTCTACTCTCGGTCCAAATGCTCTGTGGACTTTCTTGAAACACTTCTCTCTTAAGAAGACAACTTCAAGAAGGCACATTGGGATGGAAGAAGACAAGCTTTACCTTAAACCGTCCTGACTTAACTTGACTCCATTTCCCTCGTTAGTTTATATTTAAGAAGATGAGCCTGGAGCTTCTTTATTTTCATACTTTTAGCTTTTTACTTGGAGCTGCATTTGTGAACAAAGACACTTGTACTAGTCACAAATGCACTTTTCCGCTCTGTCTGTGTTTACTGAGTTTTCTAAACTTTTTGTCATTCCATTTTCTCCTTTCTTTCTCCTTAGACATGATTTGGCTATTTTGTTGTCGGATACAGTTTTTCTTAAGTCGTTTCAAAACTTTAGTTTACTAAATGCATGGCTGCTTAAATAAATATATGGCTACATTAATAATTAACTCTTTGCTCTAGTTTCAAAGTAGAAACAGACAAAGTAAATTGTTTACGCTCATCTTAGTCTTGAAGGTTTTGAATAGTTTATCATTTCTCATTAGCTGCAATGCTTAGAGCTTGTTTGAATTAATGAGAATAGATCTAAGCAGTTTTATAATTAACTAGCTATTTTTTTAAACTTTAGATGCCAAACGCTTTGATTAACTCGAATACATTAAACTTGATTTTCCACATTAATTTCTTTAAGTTAGAATTTTTAAACTTGTAACAAAAAATAGTTCCGTAAAATCCTATCTAACTTTAATTAATTTTAGTTTTTACAAGTTTTTCACATTAGTGCCACTGGTATGAAATTTATGAGGATGAAAGTGGCACTGTTTAAAATAATCATGCAAAATTTCAACATGCATAAATTATAAGCCCATTGGTTCATTAATAGCAGTTGGAATTGTACATTAAGTAACTATCTTAGTCATGGATTGTGCAGTGTTGCGCACATAGAAAAAGTCACTGTATTTATTGATTGAAAAAAAAGTACACAACTATAACTACATCGTAAGCCATTTCCTTGATTTACTTGAGGGAAAAAATCCTTAGATTTACTGTGCAAGAAACTGGCAACACGTACCCTAAAGAAATGCATTTTGGCACTGCTTATTGGCCTGAGCTGGCATAAAACTTATCTTGTCTAACATAGTGGCAGGAGGAAGACGTGAACTCTTTTGTCGTAGGCGGCGGAAGGATCCAGCGTCTAAATACTCATAATTTATTCATGAGATTTCGTCACCTTAAATCTTTTCACGTCTCCGGCAAGAAGCTCAAGTTATGATGTCAGGGTGTGTGTAAATATGTAGACGAGGTAAACTCCATGAAATACTCTACACTTCATAGTGATTTATATTCTGCACTGATTTTATAAAAAAAAGTGTTACACTTTCCTGTCACTTGTAACACTTACTATTTCCAGTTGAAACTGTTTCAAATTGTAAATGGCATAACACATCGATTTGCCTGTTAGACAAAATTTGAATGGAATAAACTAATTCAAAAACAGGATGACCGCGTTTATTCTTAGATTGTAGGTTGGAGTATTTATTAGCTCGCCGTATTTAACAACAATGGGTTGTAGTGTAAAAGAAACTAACTAAACAATACACACTTACGTCTTGGTATGGAAGTGTTTTTGAAGACAATACACAATTGTGTCTCTAAGTATCAGTATTATGTAGGAAGGTGGAATTACATTCGAAAAAGAAGTGCCAGTGCTCCCCAATCCAGGAATCTATCTAGGATTACACATTGTTATACGTTCTGAGAAAAGAAATAAATGAGACACCCATCTTTTAGGAGAAAGAGAAGAAATTGAAAGGATTATTGTTCTTGAAAAAGTTTGTAGCCATCAGAAATACATCCAGACTGACCATTTACGCCTCCTCAAAGATCGTATTCCATAGTACCCGGACGGATTTCTCAGTATTTGAAACTTGGAGAAAATAAATTAAATTAAAGGGATTTTGAATGATAGGGGACTGAAAGGGATGATACTGTATTCATATGTTACTCAATTTATCGTTTTATGCCTCAGTAGTAATACATACGAGTACATTGGTCAATTTCGTCAAAAAAAGTTCGAAAATTTATAAAATCTATGTCGACTTATTGAGTAAAATGTTTCTCGTCGCATGAGTGTTCTTTTAGAATTTAGACTGTAGTGCAGCTTTAACTTTATTTGGTTGGTTGCTGTCCTTAGACTCTCCTGTCGTTTAATCTTCGTCACTCCCTTCTATTTCATTCCATCTCAAGGACTTCTTGCACAAATCTTGAAAGCGGAATTCTTTAGAGTAGGGACAGTTGAATCTTATTGGATATTTGTTACTAGGAATACGAGGATTGCAAAACTAGAGGAAACGAAGCATGGGCTAAGAGGACAACATCACAACAGTACACAGACACACACCAAACTCAATCCCTTCTTTTTAGGTTAGTGTCATCTGAAAAACTCTGAGCTATCGAGCAATTGCTCTAGATTCACGAAATACTAGATCCAAGATTCAAGAACTACTAGATCCTAGATTTCCTCTTGAATTCCTTCTCCTGTCTTTTCTCATAGATTCATTTGTCTGATTCCCGGGGCTTGAAGAACTTCTGCTACTTTCTCCGATACAGAAAAAAGAGAGAAAATATCCTTCCCTTTTTGCTATGTCCAGTGGAAACATCAATAAAGATCCTGATACCTCATGTAAAAAAGAGCAATAGGAAGAAACAAATATAAAACCTGGCTATTTCAGACTCCCTGCTGCTACTGTCTTTTTTTCCCAAATACTCTGAAAGTGTAAGAGTAGTAAACCAAAAACTCTAAACTCTCAAGGGCTCAAAACTCATTTCTCATTCACCACTTTTGTGTGTGACATTCTCTCCAAGTCTTGTAAATCAAAAGGATTCTTAATTCATAAAGTTTCTGATTTAGGCCACTATGAAGTTGGGTAATGAAATCCCTATTCATTTTATTTCATTACAGACCTAATGTCTGCTATTAGTTATTAGCCAGTATATTTAGAAAACTATTTAGGTCGGGGAAGCTTAATTATTTTATTCACAAGGATTTGAATCTGATTTCATATAAAATAACTGAACAAATAGAAGGGATGATTTCTCATGACATTACTGTTTAAGCTTGGAGTTTCTCCACATTCCGAAATCCAACAACAATTCATTAAGATTACCCTGTAGCTGTAAAACAATTTTCCCTGGACATCCGAAATTTCCTCCAACTATTCCCATTCTGAATGATTTAGAGGAGCTAATATTCCAGAGTGGACGGGAGTAGGAGAGGAAGCATCTTTGGAGCTAGGGTTATTTCTGGCACAATTCTCAGCATCCTTCTCATTCTCACTCATTCACTTCAACACACTCAGGGAACAATAAGGAAAGTATAGAGCAGTCACCACTAGAAAGTTAAATAGTTTCAAAGTTGAACACTCAATAACAAAATTTTGCCATTAAGCATGGGTAACAATTTGCATGCATAATAGCCCTTGGTAGCAAAATTACTTCTTGACTAAAGAACAAGAAAAGTTTAATATGCTATTTTCTTTGCCTAATTTATAACCTGAATTGCTGGATAGTCGAAAAAGAAGGTTCGTTATAATGGATAAATTTATATTCAATCGTTTGGCTGAAAAAATAAATCTTTGGCTAAAATTAATTAAAGTTTTTGATTTGAAATCGTAGGAGAATATTTGAAAATGTAAAATAGCTGATTTGAAAAACATTGTGTTCTTATTGATTTAAACTTACTTTGAACTATCAAGAACTTTATTAGCAAAAGTTTTTTCGGCAATCACTGATATTCTATGAATACTTATACTTCACTTTTTCATTGATGATACGGACAGTTTCGAAATAATAGGGCTGCTCATTAAAATTTTTGTTTGACTAGCTTATCTATGCAAATATTCAAATGACTAGAGTAAGAGTAGTAGCTTTGAAAGATGTTCTGAAATCATCGTATAACTTTCTCGATTATGCCACCATTTGTCTCATTTTTATAGATAGTCTTTCTTTCAAGTGTTTAAAAATTGCAAGATTCCCAATTTGTCTACAATGTTAAAATGCTTTTATTCATGATGATGGATTTTGACTGACTTGTATATTTGAAGATGTTACAGATAAAAAAATTAGAATTAAATAAATGTATGCGCTCATTTTTGCAACGCAAACGATTTACAAGATGTCATTTTTGCAGGGAAACCCTGATGTAAAATGTCTAATGTAAACAGAATTGAAAATTGAAAAATTTGTTACTTCCGGGAGTTGATATTCAGGAAGTCTCAAAAGTGCAGGATTCAAAATACAATTGATCACACAGTTACCCTTCCTTCCGCTCTTCATCTGTGCCTTTGATCATCGGAATTATTTGGGTACATCTATTCAAGTCAGATCTGTCTTGAAAATGATCCACGGTATAGAAGTGTAAGGTTTCGAAAACAAGACATTTGTTTCCTTGCTTCTTTAAACCAAAAATAGCTTGTCAATAAACTCACAAGAAACTGAAGAAACCAAGCATCCGAATCTGCCATTAGTTTTTGTAAACTCAGCAATATTTCATGAGCTCTGAAGAAACGATTTGTATTTCTACTTGCAAAAGCCCAGAGTGCACAACAGTCGTTTTGAAGGCTAATAACTAAAAGTATGGAAGGAAATGGTTGGAGGGCTGAATTTTATGAATCTTGGAATAGCAAGAATGTTTGCTGAGGAAAAAGGAAGCAAGAAATGAAAGGGGAAAGCCACTTTGTAAATTTCATTATGAGTATGACGTCGAGTAGGCTCGAAAAGGGCGGAGGTTGAGGAAGGATGTGGAAACCTTAGACTACCTCTCTCATGTCTTCAAAACAAACTTCAGACATTTCCAGTCCATTCGAATCCTTAAATTATCAAGAAATTCCACAGAATACGGATAGATTTCACAATCAATCTTCTCTGCGTGGGTTGTATTGAAAGGGGCTCAAGATTTTACACTTTTTAGAATCATTTGAAACACCCCATGAAAACACGGTAGTGAGAAGAATGTTGATAATTAAGTAACGACTTGAAAAATATATGGTGGGAGATGTCGGTGATTACTATGTGTTAAAATACAAGGTTGGTTTATTGTCTAAAATCTCAAGTTTTTCCTCTGTCATTAGACGTACTTAAGCTAAATCACGGATACTTTGCTTGGCTCAACATCCGGTTGATAAAATTGTTAGGTTACTGCCTACAACCATAGCCCATAGTTTTATTGCTTCAGCTCTATACAGCTACAAAACTCAAAGATTTAATCTGCCTCTTGCACGGGTAGGAGAGGTTCCGTAGCTACGAGAGTTGATTCAAAAGCAATGAGCTAAATTTTGTGGATTTTGCAGGCGGTACAGAGCAGGAAGTCTACCGCAGAAATCAAGATCTCCTTTAGAACAAGAAATTGACAATTTAAAAAATATGTATAAGCTACAGTTTAAATATTTTTAAACTCGAACTTTCCATTGTCTTAAATACTTGAGGTGAAAGTATGAAAGGATTAAATTTTACCCGTTTAGGGCCAATCTTTAAATTCATTCTTTTCTGATATTAAACTTAAGGTTTACATTGAAAATAAATGATAGAAATCCTGAAATGTATCCTCATTAATTTCCTATCGAGCCTCACGCACAAGTCTAAGAAATAAGAGTAACAACTACTTCGTGTTATCTCTTTATAAATGCTGTGTAAGTTACTCTTAACTAGTCTAGACACTCAAAATTTAGATTCTAAAATTGAAGATGGATATATATGCATATTCCTACGTTTAATTACTGATGCAAGTTTAAAACAAGAAAGCTACAGAAGTACTTCATACTGTGTACGTTGGGATCTGAGCAGCTTGAGTACATAATATTTCCTAAGACGTTTTCCTCTGTACTTCAATTTTGCATCAAGTCATAGGAAGGAAAGTGGGAGATATAGACTAAACTAGTCAGTCGTTGCCGCTTCAAAATGCAAATCGGGACAAGAAAGCCCAAGATTCAAGACAACAGAGCTCCTTTCTTAAAAGAACAGATGCTTTCTCTAGGAACACACAGATACACACCTCGTACCCATAGTATAGAATAGAATTTATGCATACTGCCCAACCTGCCTTAAACTTAATACACACAAAACTATCTATTCTTGGTGTAAAGAAAAAGGGACTGGTACTACAACGGGTGGATTATTTGTACTAACAATTCCAAAAAAAGCCCAGAATGTTTATACGTAGAAAAGAGCCAGTATATTTTTCGACACGACTCTTTTTAAGGGACTCCAGATTGCTACTTATCCTACTTTATTTCACTTTCTTCTCCATTTCCGTCTTTCACAGTCCATTCCATCCCATTCTCTTATTTTACTTGTACATTCCATTTTCCATTTCATTTGGGCAAGAAGCACATGACAAGGACTACCTATATAGTCGTAGTACACATACTGCGTCCTTATGTCGTAAAAATGGTAGGGCAATCTAGAAAGAGAAAGTTCTGAGGATCCTTGATCTTATTCTAGATCCGGTGAATTCTAAGGATGCTCCCCCTACAAGACAAGAGAGTTCGGTACATATCAGTGTTTACAGTAAAACGCTACACATTCACCCGATGTATTTATTTGTGCAGTTTCTTCATTGAGTGAATTTTTGTTCACTCTTCTTGATTCAAGACTTGATGCCATTTGTATGTGCTCCGTAAGCATCTGGTCGGGGCAGGATGTGTGATTTTTGGGTGGGATCGCCTGATTCAGAAAGTAATGGAGGATCCTCATAGGACTTCTTCACATCTGTATGCACATTAAGCGACTCTTTCCCTGACTTTCGAGTTATTTAACTAAAACTAATGCCATTACCCACAGGCTCTGAATGTAGCTCCCTGGTGCTTTCCAAGACCTTTTGCCATTCGTCCATTTTAATCAAAATACTTTGACCCCATTTGAATCGTCCTTTTCCTAACGAGGGTGCTATGCCATGATTTGAGTTTATAGTCCAGTCAAATACTGTGTACATAGTCGTAACGGGTACGTAGGTTTTTGTGGTAATTGGAAGTAACTTTACCGGTATCCTTTCCACGTCACTCTATTATTTACAAATTAAAGCCGTTATTTGCATGTTCACTGGAGTTAAATTAAGTGAGAGGAAGTTTTGACAGATTAACGGTATGTACGATCGTTGAGATAACATGTATGATTTTGTTATTGCCTCATTTAACGAGATCAAATTGTGTTTAGTTCGCCACAATTTTAATTCATTTTATAATTTAAAAATCTGTAAATAAACTAATTTATTTTTTAAATTAAGAAACTAAAAGAGGTTTTTTTTAAACAAAACGGTTGTATTCAGAGGACTTGAAAAATATAAACTTTAAAATATGCATTAAAATAAATAATAGTTCTTTAAATATCAACGCGCTCAATGCTGTTGATATAGATTGCCAAACTAGTCACACAGCTTCGAGCTAATTTAATTAGCTCAAAAAAACATACATAAACTACATGCTTTTACTAAAATAGCCAAGACTTAGAATTAATCGAAAGGAAGTGACAGTAAATTGGAGCAAAAAAATCTACAAAGCTCATCTTGGAATAGAAAGAATGAGAAAATGGTGCCAATTTACACGAAAAGAGTCTATAAGCCAAGAGGAATAGAATGAAACTAATCCGAATAAAAAGAGGCTATTCTTCTCCACCGTACTTAAGTTAAGAAAAAAATAGCACTAAAAAGCTAACAAACAGAACATCTTAAAAAAAGTTGGATCGAGCTCTTTTGCTATTATTTTCCTCCAAGCAAGAAGATAGTTTCTCTATATTTGGCTTAGATCTTACTAAGTTCTCGAACCAACTCTGACTAGAGTTTGTTTTGCTTACAACTTATTAGTGTTCAAAAGTGAGCAAAGGGATAAAGTAAAAAAGCAATACCTGCAAAGGACAAAAGACAAGTCTCCTTCTCTCTCTCTGAGCTGTTGAGATTCTTAAGAGACTGAAAAAGGAGGACCAAAGAAAATGAAAGAAATTGGAGACAGAGAGTAGAATGGAGGAGAGGAGATAAAATGGTTTAAAAAAATAAAAGGAATGAGAGACCAAACCACCAGGAATGAGCAGGACTAACCTACAGAGGACAAAGAGGTGATACACCAACCAAACACAAGAATACACACAACAAACGTCGAAAAGGGATTTATAAAAAGAAATAAAATCTTGAGAGCTAGAAACATCAGTACGGAACCACCAAAGTCAGGTTTAACTCTCCAATAGGAGGATTCTTTTCTTTAGCCTTCTGACTTAGTTTGACTTTTTTTTACAAGAATTTCACCACAATACCAAAGAATATTTTCTGCCAGCTACTAGCCATACTCTTATGTTACATCTACTAATACTCTTGAAACTGCAAAATAAGTATTCGTACTATACATCAAATGTGTATAGTGCTTCTGAGCTAAAAGTAATATGTTCTTTTACTATGCACTAAATTCTGAGCTACTCATTAAATTAATGGTCACTGTTTCAGAGTTCCATGGGAGTTCATTTTTTAAATAAATAATCCACTGTCTAGACTTGAAAAATTAATATGTTGGAATTAATTTATAAATTTAAGATAGATAGCCCGCATTCCCAATAAATTTTTATATGTTTTACTGTTGGAAAACCCTAGAGCTTGTAGACTTGTAATTTTTTTTATACATTTATGTTTCCTTTGGGGAAACTTTGCTCTGCGACTGTTCCAGTAACCACAAATACAACATGGCTCGACAGAGAGGGGCGAGAAACAGAAAACGGATCTAAGACCTACAAACACAAGAATGTTGTGAAATAGTTTAAGAACCTTAAGGTACAAGAAACTATGTAGACAATGCAATATACACGAAACAAGTCAGGGCAATAGATCAAAGAGGCTGAAGATAATATATCATTTTTTACTTTTTACTTATCCCCCCAACACTTGCTCTTTGCCTCTTTGTCCCAATAATATTACATAGTACTTATATTTTATTTGTGCAACAACAAGGACACAAACTCCTATTCCAAACTACTACGGCTCAACTTTTCTCAAAGAATATAAGAAATCATTTTTGACAAATATGAGGGTTGGGAAAAAACAGGGACCAATAAATTGACGACGATACGACGTCTGGCTGCAATAAGTCACGAAGCATTGAAGCACAAGGTCTAACAAACACCCTTTCATGAGCGCCGTGTTCCGGCTGCATAGCAGACATATCACAAGCGTCACAGAGTCATGAAGACGATAGTTCTTGTATGGCAATAATCTAGATAAGTCCAGTGCCTACCTATACATACATAAATGTCGAGAACTAGCCAAACTCTATAAATATATTCCGGAAGCCTCCATCCCGATTGAGTATCAGCAGCACAGACCCATTGGATATAGTTTGTGATTGCAGGTGCTTGAAGATGCCTGGAATACCAACTGAGCTACAGGAGGAGGTGGTTTACATTCTACAAGATCCACTTTACAACTTTAAGTGTGTTGCGTGTCAGTTAGCCATCACTTCATGGAAAATTCATGCCATGCACATCCATGTAGTTGGTCCATGTAGGTGTAGTGTTAAGACTTTCTGCACTCCGTCTTAGATATTCACCAGGTAGGCCTGGAGTGTGAATACCCTCGCCACTGTTGGAGAATGAAGGAAAGTGGTTTCATTTGGCTAGGTCAAAATGGTGAGAAAGTAAGAAAGGGAATAGAAAGGATGAATAATGGCCAGGTGTTATGATCAAACATCTTGACAGGAAGAGGAATCAGTGCAAAAGTAAATCCACCACCACTGCCTCCAACTACAACAAATACCTTCAGCCCACAATAGTGCGGCCCTGGTAGTCTAGTTATTTTTCCACTTCATATGAAAAGGATTAAGAATTTATAACATTATCTTCACGTCGACACTAACCTAAAGTACCCATATAGTGGCTAGATATAGTCTCCCTACTTTTATGCGGCTAACGGCACATATAATAGTGGATGTGGACCAAGATGGGAAAGTTATAGACCAATTGAACAAATGGATCAAGAATAGGGGAAAGCCAAGGGAGGAAAAGTGAATTGTATAGGAGCGGGGAACTAATATCAACTTTTCTTTTGCAAAATATAGAATGGTTTCTAAAGTTTCTCATGAAATTCAGTAGAGTTACCTCCGAGGCTTTCTCACCCTGTATGTGTGTGTATTTGTATTTGCTATGTAATGCAGGGTGTGGAGTCTGTTAGTGTACGTACCTCGTCAGGGGTATATAAGTTCTGGAAATGTCTAAATATTATATCTAAATTTTGCATGGCAGTTTGGAGCTTTGAACTAGTCGTAGGTGCTGGAGCAATGTTTGTGAAAGTAAATGGATGAGAGAGTCAGCGTCCTTACATAGCAGTGTTACATTTTATCTCGAGGTGACTTTTAAGCCTAAAGTGAAACATGAGGCACATATTCCATTACATTAGCATCTCTCCAGAGTCTCACATCACTTGCTCTCACATTTCCTATATACTTTCCACAACACAATTTCTTACTGTAGGATTCTCTGCGCTGTGTTATTACTAGAATGTAGTATAGCTTGGAATGGTAATGTCATGTGCAATGTTTTCTTCGCCACTTAGTACGTACTAGTTCAAACTAAGACTATGGCCTTGGTTTACCTTCATAAATGTCTCCTTTTCTCCTGTAAAGAAACCTGGAGAAATAATAAAATAAACTGGTTAAAAAAATATAGTCACAAGAGTCACCATCAGTTTTACTTAGAAAGGACTAGTTACTCGTCCTTTTACTAGATCAAGTTGCAGAATGTTACCATTTTTCTTACTTTTATTTATCAACTTGGGCAAGATAGGGTCCATGGTGTTCTGGAGGATAGATATCGTATTTTGTTGAGGAGAAAAGTTATTAAAATGTTAGTGCTTCTTACCTCCGTCGACCAAGCAGTGGAGCGTGAGGGAAGAGCCTTCCGTGTAAGGACCTACGAATACTGTCCTCTCTGTCCTGGCTTCATCTATTATGACGGGGTCCTTGGGAGGAACTGTAATGAGAAAATATTCTATAGGTTAGAAATGGAACATAAAATAACTTATGTATGACGAAGGATTTTAATACATGAATTAGTTCTCTGAGGAACGAAAACTTCATATTTGTTTTCATGACTTTTAAAAGGAAATAAGTATTTTATTATATTCCAAATCAAGTATAAGTTATCTTTCATAATGAGGGACGTTTCTGCTGAACACTTTATAAAAGCGTTCCATTTTTTATTTTCCATCAATAGATTTTTAAAACTTCGACCAAGCATTAGATCAAATTATGGTCACACAAGATAAATGTTATTAAAAAGCAAAAATCATGTAAAGTTTTAATCGGAATTTTTAAGTCAATGGTTGAAACTTCTTAAAGCATATTTGTTCAATCTAATATTTTGAAAGTATGGTAACCCTTTTGTAAATATCCACTTGATTCTTTAAATACAGAATAAAAACTGAATCAAAATCACTTCAATTATTTCTTTATGAGGTAGATTGTCGCATGTAATATCATTAGTAAGATACTAAAAGGATCTACTCATCTTAAGATTTCGTAAAGGTCTCGAGTCTATCCAAATGTTTTATTAAATACAGAGTCCATTCTAAAATCCTGATAGTGGGCTCCGATCTTTATTCCCTGTTGCCAAAGGGTCTATAGAGTTTTCGAAAATCCATAGTGGTTGCGAAATTTGAGCTCAAGTTATTTTTAAAAGGCACATTTCCTCATCTCGATTTCCAATGCTTGAGCCGTTACAACATTGGCTCAAAATAAATTCGTCTCTAATGGCTTTGAGTCCTCTGTGCAGTTTTCAAAGGAGGGACTGTGAAAATCAAATTTGATGATCCCATTCCTTCGCAGATCGCCACATCAGGCTCTAGTAACGTTTTTGGCAAAAGGGAAATGAAGCCCTTCTTGATTCTTACTACTCCTACATAAAATCCTCATATACTATTTAGAATCTAAAACGTTATAACCTTACCCTCAGAGATACTGTTAGTGATCTAGTATTCATCTCAAATACCATTTACAAAATTGAAGTACCCTGACAGAAAATCTAGGTTGCTCGGGTAGGTCGGTCAATGTTACTGAACAGATCTTTCAAGCATCTATTCATCTTATATTCAGTTTTTTAAGGGTTCGCTTTATTTTTAGAAGCATATCTCAAGTTTGACTGAGTAGATGTACTGAAATCTTTGCAAATGCAGGTTGTAATGAAACCTGGAGCTTCTAAGAATATTCAGAAATTCGATCTCAAAATTGTCAGAAATTCGGGACTAGCTGAAGTTTACTCTGCTTTCTCTTTGAAAGGAAACATGATGCTATTGCATTTGCATGTAAAACAAGCTCTATACTAAACTTAAGAGGGTATTTGAACAAGTCGTTGCCAAGCTTCCAGAAAGGTGTGAGATAAACGGAGGTTGAAATCGTTTGAATTTATTACGATGATTATTATGAACACATAATGATGATACTTCTTGCTCAATACGGCGAGAAGAAGGTAAATCTTAAGGGACGTTATTGCGTGTAATGCATTCAAATACAAAACGAGAAGATCGTGGTTTATGTCCCTGCGGAGTTACATGAAGCTCTAATAGGAAGTGCACAAGTGCTTATACAGAACACACACTCAATGATCCAACATTGCCTATCTTCTTGGGAACTAAGTTGTATAAAGAGACCCCAAGTAATATTATAATGTATCATTGAGAGCAGGCATGGCAGGAAAGATAAGGAAAGTAAATGCATACCATTCCCATCCAAGAACATAATAATATTATGTACACTCTTGGTTTACGTGTATTTGGTTCTGTTAGTGTGTGAAGTGCAAAGAAGGTCTACTAAATAAACATAGTAGTGGTTCTAGTCCTATCTGGTAACTGGCGATGAAAGTGGGGCCTAGTCTAAATGCTAGAGTTCTGAGCTGAAGAAGATCTGCATGCTTTGGTTGTAAGACGAAGGATTTGATCAATAAAATAGGGAGAACATAAAGACCATTTCTTCCAAGACATTGACTCTGAATATTCGACGGCTTTTAAGCGTCGAAAACATGGCATTAAGCGGATCCCTGATTTCGTTGAATTTGATGGATTACCGTAGATAAATGTTGCATGAATAAAATGATTGAGCGTTTTGGCTCCCAGGAGAGCTAACTAAGTAAAGACCACTGGAAGGTTTGTTACCATTGCTGCGTGTGGTATTTACCTCCGTGCTCGAGAAATCAGGTTGAGTAGACCGGCAAGAAGGTGTTTAACTTCGTCACCTTTGCCAAAATACAAGTACCATATGGATACTGGTGCATAAAATATTAGCTCAGAACTACGCATTCATTCAATCCAGTAAATGGCTTGTCTTTTATACGTTCTAGACTTTGTGAGGAACAACAACAACAATTGTGGGGGAAAAAATATTTGGCATGTCAAAGACATAAAAACATACTTATCTCCAAACTATTTGAAAAATCTGGCTAGAGTTAAGAAAATGAATTTACTCAATCAATTTACCCGGACTTTACTCAATCAATTATAAGCCCTGGATTTTCTTTCTTGTTTTTGATGGAAAAGCTCCTGGTACATGCATTTTTGAGTAGTTGAATTTAGAAAATGGAATAAATAATAATCTAGCTACAATGTAATAGAAATTCAACGAGCTTAAAATTTGAAAGTTTCCAGAATGAACGAGTGACTGCATTAGGAAATAGGATACAGAGCCAGGATTTACATATGAGGCCTTTTAGCCTGGCCTGGCATGCCTTCTTATATAGAAATGATGTACACAAAATTACATTGAGTAAACACGTTGGATAAGGATCCATCTTGACTCTTGAGTAGTCTCTACGACGTCTTTAAAATCCCAAGCTTGCTATTTCTTTGAAGTAAAGTGTATAAAATGAAGTGTGAGTTACTCTTGGTTTTCAACCAACTCACACTTGGGAATATCGTGAATCTGAACACTGGAAAGAAATTAGAGATCGGACCACTTTATTAAAGCTGCTTTGGGAAGCTCAAAGTTGCATTGGATTTATTCCCTTGTTTGCTTAAATGCCATGCTCTTGCTAAATGCTCAGAGATTT
Organism: Agrenia bidenticulata; assembly: GCA_034694785.1. Classification (NCBI taxonomy): domain Eukaryota; kingdom Metazoa; phylum Arthropoda; class Collembola; order Entomobryomorpha; family Isotomidae; genus Agrenia; species Agrenia bidenticulata. The sequence continues at coordinate 25,183 of JAQFYM010000526.1, read as the reverse complement.
AGTGATTTTTAATTTCCGCTTGTTTTCCATGAAATGAAACTAAAGTCTCGAGGTTGAGCTACCAACTTGCAAATATTAACAAACAAGATTCTATCTGAGTTTATGCTTGTCTTATAACTAAATTTATTCCAACCTTATTTCCTCCCACATGCATGAACTACTGGCAGGAAACACTCGCATTGTTTTCCCACGTTATGAAATTTTGGATTATACATATTGAAGATGTGATGACCAAAGTTTTAGCTTTATTCAGGAAAATGTGGACGTTCTTCCCTCTCCAGGACTGCACTAGAGAGAGTTGCAAGTGATGAAACATTAGACGGCAGTGTTTCAATATTTCAAAGGATGCTAGGCCCTAGGTCGAAGGTCGTCCATTACATGAACTGTTATAGTATGCAAAATAATGCTGTCCGTAAATCTTAAAACTAGGTCTACGTCTCTGTATTTCATAGCCAAGGAAAAACTCAAAGCCACCACCATCTCTTCTTATCTTTAGTGTATAAAGCTGGAGAAAAACATGCAAGTTTAAACTAAGCTGTAATGATGTGATACTACATGGGTGATATTACACAAAGTAATGGGATGCTTTCACTTATCTTGGTGCCCTATTTGAGCCCTAAGATCTGTATGATATGCTCCTTTACATTCCATTTATCCTTTTATTGGTAGCTTTCAGTTATTTCTGAGAATACAGTGTAGAAATATTGTTACAGGTTCCAGTACATGTTTTAAATTATATATAATATGTTCATACTGCACATACATTCACCCACCTAGACTTTACAGGTCGTAGATATTTCTCTCATTGCACATACGTATAAAGGCCCCATAGCCAAGGGTTATTGTTATTATCACGATAGACGGAGTTGAATAAGGAAAAAGGGACATATCTAGGAATAAGGGCATGGGAATAGTAGATGCGACAAGGACTAGAAAAAGTTCATAGTTTTATTATTATTATCATGATGATACTCTTGCAAATAATATGAGAAAAGGAGTTTTTGTCATTTTTTTCTCCTAACAATTTCACCCCAGTTCATCCTAGGTTTACTAGTTGTGGAACAATTGACCCTGTAAATTGGCATTCTCAGCGCATTTGGAAAATATGAACGTCGTTAAATCTAATATTTATAGAAATGTCCTGCTCCTCATGATTAATGAACGGAATCAGTTATAAACTATGAGACTTGTGTGTATTGTTTACATGTATCTTTCCCTGAGTCTATTTGCAATATATTATACGATTATTCTAACAAGGTTCGTTCAATATTCATGGGGTGACACGACAACGACACTGCTTCTGAACTACGAAACGACCAAGTTTTTTGCACTCCGTCCCTGCCAACACTACCCTCCGAAGATTGATCAATTTCTTCTCTCTGCTTAAGTATGAATAAGTAACCGTTAGTTCCCAACTTGGTAATTAAGATGGGAAATTGACACAGTTGAGTATGGAATGTACACAATGTAGACAATAACCCGTGCACTGATTAGTGATTAATTAGGCCACGTCATTTGTAAAGAAATGTAAAGAGAAATCTATTTGCGCTGTTGGGTGCAGCAGAAGACTTAACCGGTTGGGGAAACCTCTCCAGGCTTCAAATCTGTGGGGGCTTTAGGAACAATCAATATGTCTACGTAGTTAGAGCGCTCTGGCCTTCTCCTTTACCAACAATTAATAAGCCACTTGGAGTGGTGTCAAAATTAATTATACATTTTGACATGAAAGTGTCATGGTTGAACCACAGAGTTTGAGTAAGGTATCCACTCCCCCATACTCTTCATGATGTGAGAGAGGCTTTGATGCTAGAAGTCTCACTAACAAGAGAGCTTCATTATAGCATGAACCTTCGCAAATATTTCCGAGGGCTCATCTGTATTTAAAGTATTCAATAAGTACTGCCTGGTGCCTATGTCTGAGTTCGACTTACATGAACATGATATATTATTCTATAGCTAGTTCAGCCTTGTCCTCACTGAATCTGCCATCTCCATTTTATTTCTCTAGCTTCAGCTAATAATAATGAAGTCGGATCGAATATTTGATTTCGGTTTTCATAATACACTCCGAGTTTGGAGGATAAATATTTTTCCATACAAAAATTATATTATCATAGATAAATCTGAATGCGGGAATCAATTTATTACTCTATCCGGCTGTCCATTCGGTGGGACTGGGTGGCTGCGTATTCAGAAGCGTATAATAAACTAGATTGGGGAAGGATGAGATTGTGTGTGGTGTTTGAGTGCGGTAATGCTTTATTGAGTTGGGTGGCCGTGGTCTAGCTGGATTGATGGGAAAATCTTTTAAGCCATGAAGATTAAGCATAATGTGATTAGCTCTGCTTTACTTTGAGAGTTAGGCATGGTTAACTAGCCATCTAGTCAGCAAGGAAACCATCCATCCAGTTCCTATTTTCCATCTCCTTTCTATCCTTTACAAGGGAGTGTGGGCACGCAGAGACTTGGTCTGCTGTCTGCTTTCCCTGATTCACAATCAATATACTACACACTCACACTCTCTCTCATCTCCCTCTTATCCTCTTTACAAACTTAATCTTCACGCTACTCTACGAGTCGGAAGAATTTATAGGACCAAGTATGGACTTTAAAAGCTCTATATTTATGTAGAATAAACACTTCGAATACAGCGTTTCAATGTTGATATGGTATCTGAGATGTGACATGTTATTAATATTCTAAATAATTATTGTAAACATTAGGAAAACTCAAAATTCATCATTTTTAATGTTATGAGTGAAAGGGGTTACTTTATCTTCAGCGAAGATATTAATTAAAAATTCACCTGATGCCTCAGTTGAAATCGGGAACAGTGTGTTGTGAAGCAACACAAACCTCGAGTACTGGATGTTAATTGAAAATTGTGATGCTTTTTATTGAAAATGGCTAAATGAAAGTGGATACAAACTGGAGGATTCAAACAAGGATTGGGGGCAAAAAACTCGAAACTGAATCGGTTTCTAGGTTTGATACTTTCCTCTTATTTTAAAATTAACTCTAAAATCGCTGGTAACAAGTTACAAAATGGGATTACGGTTGGGCCTGTGAGCATCATAGAATTTTTCTGTCCTTATAATTGGCTAATTATTTCCCATGAAGAAAGTCTCTAATAGTTATGTCTCTCTAAGACTAAATATAGTCTGACTTTCTCATAGATTTAGCCTTTAATACCCAAAGCATGTGAGCCTCTCGTCTCTTCTCGTCATCTGGCACTTCTCAATTTAGTCCAACATTAGACTTTGTAATACCAAGGAAGACCTGTCAGGGTATGGTATGAAGGGTGGGCTTATTCCCATAGAAGATCATGCAGCTGAGTTATCCATAAAATTGATTAAGCTATGTTTGGATATGATAACATCCTCCAACAATCCCTCTAGTACTCTCTAGACTAAGCTACGTTTTATATTACAGAATATATATTATCTCCACTTACAGTGTATAGTCATTCAAATTTTAATTGACTGTGGAAAAAAATCCTAAGGACAGTTAAATGGCTTACTCTGAACCCTTAGGGTACAGACTGCTTATTTTTTGGAGTAACCTCAAAGAGAAAAATTTCCTTTTCATAGGGCGCTTTATTTAATTAAATTTATTTTATTCATAGTTAATCTTTTTATAAGACTCCTTCTACACGTTGGTTGTGATGCCTTCAGTCTTTGCCATGGTTAAATTAAAATGTAACTACAAAGCCTTTCCATATTAAGATGATGAAATTCCTTCATTATTCTTGAGGACAAATTTGTTTTCATTCCTAGCTGGCTAAGACTGTGTAAGCTGTCCTAGTCTAGCTCTGCTAAGGTGAAAGAGAGCTGAAACTGAAAAAGTGGAAGAAAGGTGACGAATATGTAGTTCATGGACCTACCACATCACATATATATTTTCCCCGTGTACAGACCCAAAGCAAAGCCGCATTTAAGCACCACAGTCACGAATTCCCGTGTCGTCCCTGGATAACTCTTACAAGAGATTGATCTTAGGCTTCTTACACCGGCGAGCTTCAAGTGGCCGACGTAGTGCGTCAGCCTGTAATTTTCTTAAGCCGTCGTAACTCTACTGATCACCCAGCCCTGTCATAATAAAAGTAGTTCTCACGTTCTCTGAAATTAGAACAACTTTCCTGTCACTCGACTGTGGCTATGAAATTACTTCCAGGTCAAATTTTTTGAGCCCTATCAGAGCTGTAGACTATAAATTCCCAGTTACATTCTATAGTCGCTGAATATGAGCAAACAAAAAAGCAAGTAATATCCTTCGTTTTACAATTCAAAATTCTACTGATATGAAAATAAATTCTCAAGGTGGTTTTGACAGTTCTTTATTACAAATAAAGATAGAAACACAAGATGCCAAATTTTTGACGGAAAAGCCTGCCAACTGCACATGGGGCTGCAGTGACAGACAGGGTTCAAGCTGCTTCCTAATGTCTTCATCACAAGTCACAACTGGGAAACAATTCACATTCAATTTGGATTTCAAGACATCGGCCATGTTCTCTTTATTTAAATCCTTAGTGCTTTCCCTGTGTTTTCTGTCGCCCTAGCATTGCGAGTTGTTATTGATATTATTCCGCGTTGGGTGTTGGTCGTGCAAATTCAACTCACTGACAGAATATATACCAAGAATCTTTGTATTTTTTCGAATATAGAATTCCAAGTATAAATGGAAACACTCCGTGAGATGAAAACTAGCCAATAACAAAATAAAATGCAGCATATGCTAACACTATTATGGTACAATAATAAGGATGAATTCCGTACCTTTGAAAAATGTTATTTAAAAGGGAAAAAAGAACAACAACCTTAATCCAATAATTTCCATACTGCGCTGCACTCAGCCAAGTAAAATTCAATTACGAGCGTACAAAGGAAACTAGCCCGGGATAAAATAAATATTAAAGATTTCCTTTGAGTTATGAACAAGCCGTGTTCAATGTCCTGTCTTGCCTTTATGGTTGCCTAACCATAAAAACCTCATGCCCACGAGGTAAGTTCCATTCTAAGTGGTACAGAATCAGCAGGTAAGGATTAGAAAAGTTTTGAAGTTTGTCACTTTCAAACTTTTACAGAAAGACTATAAACTCCTAGACTCAAAGGCAAAGGTGGTTGCTTCTGCTATAGTATTTTTTTAATATTATTTCAAAGCATTTGTCACAGAGAATAAAAGTGTATGGGATCAGGTCTGTAGGAGAGGAAACCCGTTACTTATAATAAACTTAAAAGGCGGAGAGGAAGCAATAGAATTCAGTTCACTGGGCTCAGTTGAGCACAAAAGCCTCTGCCCCGAATTAGATTATTGAATACGCAGCAGGAGGAATTTGAACTTTGGACATTTAATGTTGTACTCACAGGGCTACTCTCAACTTTCATTTATGCCAATGACACTAAATCATCAAAGTATGGCTAACTGGATGTGGAAGTAGTGGAACTATGCAAATTGCTTCGCTTCCTAACCCAGGATATTTGAATTTTCCTAAATGGCAATACCAGTTTCCTACTTGGCAATATATTGCCAAAGCACCTTGAGCGTTGAACATTACCCTATGTTATATGTAGTTTTATCTAGTCCAAGATACTACACCCTTAGTACATTGTAGGGAGGAGCAGGTTCAGCACTCCCGATATCGTATAAACATTAGAAAGAACTATGAGTAGGATTATAAGTCTCTGAGTTTAAGACACGCGGTGGTCTTACATATATGACTGTGAATATTCCATGCTCTCAATTTCACAAGGCATGCTCATTTGGTAAGCAACCACGCGATTTAATTTAATTTATGCTACCAAATGAAACAACGTCTTTCACTCTGTGGTTTCATCCAAATGGTGCTTCCGAGACATAGCCAAGAGTTTCAGGGAAAACTCACTAAGCCCCCTCTCTCTCAAAGTATTATTGCTCTACTTTAATAAAGACTCGAGACTTATGAATCATGATGTATGTACAGATTTTGCAAAAGGAAATCTAGATCATATACCTAACCAATTAGCTATATGCAACAGCCTGAATTCAATTCCGGCTTTTAAGGGAGGTTTTATTCTGAATGTAAGGATACACTCGTCCATCAAATACGTTCATTCAACTTGGAGTCCTTTCATATTCATAAAAATCAGGAATTCCGACAAGAGGAATGGGACACTTAATGTTTTATGCAGTCGGGAGACAGTGGAGAGAGAAGACGTGACATTTGTAGCGGAAATGACAGACAGGGCCCATAAATATATAAAATGTACGAACTCTATCCGCATGTATGAACATGGGGCTATAAGCCTAAGACCTGTAGACTTCTAACAGGCAGTGAACCAGTTCATGTCCCAATTGCGAAGTAGATATTCGAGAGTTGAGAGGACTTGGTCTATTCAAATTTCTAGAATGGACTTCTTGAGATGATATCCTCTGTAGTATATCTTCTCCCTGCTTTGAACTAAAGCAGTTCGTGAATAGAGTCCTTAAGACCTTAATATAATACGAATACGGATTATTTCTGCCAGAGTCAAGTAAGGATATCTTCCTGTCAAATCCAAGTGGCCATTCTTGCAAATCCGAACTTGTTGCTCCCGGTTTGTTATTCTACCTGTGCAGCCAAGAGCAGAAACTGGAGGACGGGATGTGGGTTAGTTTTATATAGTGTCGCTTCGAGTTCAGATCTGAGATGAAACTAGGAATGCTTATTGCAGTGCTAAACTCTTAAAAGGTCAGTCCCTAGAAATAAATATAAAAAGGTGGATCAGCTTTTACTGCTTATCCCTTATAGCCTAGTTCTCATAGTGTTGTGTTAGTACTCCAAAGTACCGCACAAGTTTAGAGTGCCAACCGGGGCAGATGGTCATCCTAATGTAATGAAATGTAACGTAATGTACTCTAATGGGAATGTCTATCGGTGTTAGAAGCCTTGTAAAACTTACGAGCAGAAATAGTGGGGTGACTAAAAGCATTTCAAGCTCCCTTTAGTGATGGGAGACTGACCGCAGTTAACTCTACTTTCTGCTTCAAAAATAGCAAGTCCAGGCAAGATGGAACGTATCAAACTCAATGACGGTTGTTCTTTCAAGATTCGAGTTAGTGGAGTGAAAAACACTGGGAATGGAAAATTGACGAGTCAAAATAATGGATTGGATGAACTGAATGGATCGACAATGCAATAAGAAATGAGATAAGCCAAATCGTAGGGCTTTATATATGAGGCTCAAGTCTAGTGAACCAACCGGAGACAATCGTTGTTTTTATTTCTCGCTAAACAGAACAATAAAGATCTAGAGAATGCGAACAGATAAAAGAACTGGTCAACAATTGCAACTCGAGTTTCCGTCACAATTTATAAAGTTACAATTCCCTTCAACTCAACAATTAAATAATTATCCGATGCTCATTAGCTTTCGCTTACAAATGCATTAGTGAGTCAATTCATTTTTGTAGTTCAAATTTGGTAGGACTTGTTTTTTGACAATATTTTACAGCAGCTGTGGGTGCACTGAGTGTGAATGCTATAAATGATATAATCACATTAATTATTATTACAAAAGCACTTTCGGTAATTATGGTTCCACCTTTACGGCTTTTTTAGTGGTTGTAAATTAGTGAGGAGACCAAGGGCATTAAATACCTGGAGTATCCGGGAGACATTCATTTTATTACCACTTATTCCCTGACTAAACAAGTCAGCCTCCGATTCTGCACTATAAAGCGGATTCAAGTTCCATTCCACATGGATTTAATACCAAGACAAATAAACTTCTTCTGTCTACAAATTTAGTAATCAGTTTACCTTTCCAAGTCGATGTAACTCATGAAAAATTTATACCTGATCTGCATCACAACTTTTCCTTTTTCTAAAGCTTGTTCGTATTATTTGATGGGATCAGCAAGCCTCGCTCTCTTAGTACTATGTGAGTCAAATAAACCTTCCGAGTAAATTCTCAAGAACTTCTCTTCATCTCTAAAAAGTATCGTATCGGCGGCTGATGTATAAAAATGTTTGTTTTCAAAAGCGGTTATAAAGTCCTTAACGTTCACCACCATCGGCCGCCTATTCTCAATTTTATTTTTATTCTTTTCAGACCTGGAAGAACTGTAGTTTTAGTTTCAATGTAAAGCCATTTACTTTTAGTATGGCGCACATTTACGCACCAAATTTGGAAAATGGAAATCATTGTATACATTTTAATGCAAAATCAATTATTTATAAACTCCACGTGCCTTTAAACTTTGGTATTTTAACCTGCGGCTCCACCGCTTTAAAAAAAGTAAATTAAGTTATTTTGTTTTTAAAAATAACATGAAAATTTGCATGGGAGTAATTGCTATCGTCTCAGGTCTTTGAATAAAAAAGTACAAGTTTAAAAAAAATGCTAAATGTTGTCATTATTGAGATAATTGCAAAAACACGTACACACCTTCCATATAATCGTGATTCATATCCCATACAATACTTGAAACTATAACGGTTCAAAGCCCTCTTAGCTTTTCTCTGCAAAGCCTTGTAATTAACAGAACCATACGACCCGTAAAATTAAAGAAATGCTGCAATTGAGTTAAGGCGGATATGGGACTAGGACGAGTTATATTCTTGAAGTTTACCACTCAGCCAGATATTCATGCAAATGAGGTGGAAGTCTCAAAGAGCAGAAAGCCGCAGTTTCCTAATACTCTGCCATTAGAAATGAGTGATTCTCTCTTCAGTGTTGAAAACGCGACCTGCATTTTTACACATCTAAATTACATTTCATGATTTCTTTGTATTGATTTATTTAATTAGGCATGATTTCCTGACTCTTTATTCCCGTTTGGAAGGGAAGGTACAAAGTACCTCTACTTCTTGAAGGAAGGGGAAGAGGAAGCAAGAACTTTAGTTGGAGGAGAAAGTCGGCGGAGACAATTTCCTTCAATACCCGCATGGCATACTTAGCTCGACTTCAGCAACTCCCGAAATCACTCAGTCTGAATAGAAACTTTGCATGCATGAACCCTTTGGTCTCGTACTGATTTCGAATTTGGATGAAACTCATGTTATCCAACCAACTTACTGCTTTAACTTTCTTATTTCTTGGAGGAATTGTTAAACATCCCTATAATGAACTTTTGAATTTACCTTGAACCGACTTCAATCCTGGTACGAGAATGCGTACTCTCTATTCCCATAACTTGGAAATACACGCACACATGACTTCAAATATATGATAACTAATTGATCTGTTCTTTTTACCCTTGCAAGAGAAAACAATGTGTTAACATTAAACTGCATTAACTAGGGAGGAGATTTGTTGATACATCTTGTTTGATGTAAAACATTTATAGAATATTTTATTAGTCCTCAATGAATTCATTAATACCGATGCAAGGCCGCAGTTAGAGAAAAAAAGGATCAAGATCTTGCCGACCTTCGTCTTTCTAAAGTCGATTCCCTTTGTCTCAAGGCTGACAGAAAATATTCAATAAAATCTACCCACGGAATAAATAAAAAAGTGAAAAGTAATATAGACGTCATAAGTAGGGGGAGACGGATGGGAAGATGCATGAGGCCAAAGAGGTATGAATACTTGGATATCATGAATTGGCAATTTGTCGCGTAGAGAGAAAGCGTCGAGATCGGCAGTGCCAAAATGGGAAGGGAATGATTACGGACTGAAACTCAAAGGAGTCCTAACTTGTCTTTAGCAGCTTTCCTTACTTTCACAACTTTCTATTAGGTCAGTCCATGTGTGAGTCTAAGTGGCATCCTGGTACATACATACATAATATGTACATATACTTGCGTACCTCTTGGTACTATTTTCCCACCAATGCTATGAACGAACATATCCATAGGCGATAGCAGGTGGGTGCAAATATTGATAGGATGACGACAGTTGCCCCACGGGAGTGTAGATCCATCCTAGAGTACAGTGGGTTATCTGCACCGTAGTCATGAAAAGCCATGTGATACCCTAGAGCAGGGATATAACCCATTTGGACAAAGACATGAGCATGCATCCTCTTCCTATGATCATAATGGCCTTATATAAAGTTCTACACGGGGTTTCTGGAAGAATGCGATATCCCTCCTTATACAAATAGTATTTCTCAGCTCACAACTCCAGACTTTATACCACAGACATTTTGGGTCTTGGGTGAAAGTAGCTATCAGTCCCTTCCATTGTATATTCAGGAGGCTTGAATATAATAGGTCGTAGACCCATGGGATAATACAAGATCGTGTCAGATGCACGGCAGAGAAAAGAAAATACTTGGACTTCCAGCAGGGCCGTAGGGCTGGATGATGGAGGAAAATTCCAAATTCTCATGTCATATTGAAATGGCTGAGGATCATTCAGTCCAGAAAGATCCTAAAATAATGCACCGACCACGGAGTCCTTTCAAGCCACGGGCCCAACGACTCACCGGAACGGAGCTACTTTTAAGGGTCTTAAGAAATATCAGAATAGTGTCTTCTGCGATGTTGGACTCCTGGCTCAGTTCTACGGTTACATAAATACATATTTCCGCTCGAGTAGTGGTCCCTTTACTATGGCTGGTTTGGTTAGGATCAAGACTACTCAATGTATTCATATTCTGCCCTTGCAATCCTTCCTGAATCTCCAGACACATTTTGAGTTCGGTTTCTGATTTCTACAGAACGGCTCTATGTTTCAGTATGGATAGCATCATATTTTGAGAGACAAAGCATCCGGGCTCAGCTCACTCAATATACTTTGTATACTCTAGTCTGTTACATACAATAAGAAGAATGTATAGGAGCAGTATAATAACAGCAGCAGCAGTGAATCGTGTGGTCGGCTCTTTTATTCTCTCGGAATATATATTTCAAGACGAGAAGACTTATAAGGAAGCAGGAAGCAGTGTGTTGCATCAAGAGATCCTTTCCTTCGTTAGCTTGAATTGCGATTTTGCTGTAGTTTTCCCACGCCACGCCAGTACCCCTTAGTAAGTAGTAGTAGTAGTAAAAACGAGTTGGTGTGGTAGAGTGGGAGTAGTAGTACAGTTTATATATATACATGTACCACCATAGAAGTGGAATCAGAAATAGTACAAGTAGTGGTGGCACAAGCAAAGAAGTGGTGGAAAGATCGATACAGACGAAATTGCCAAGTTCCTTTTTGCACAGAGAACACAGTGCTTTCACTCTCTGCCTGCCAAGCCAAGCAGTAAGAGATAGACATGCATGCATAGAGTGGTGGTGTGGCCTCCAGATCCTTCGTTTACATTTCCTATAATCTCAGCTATTGTTCAACTTCTCAAGCATGGAATTCTATCTTTTTATTCCTGAACGTTATATACCAACTGAGCGAGAGGTAGTTTCTCATAAAGTAAACTAAAATTATACAAGTCTGGAATCGAGAAAAGTAGAGTTTTGGCTTTAAGCTCTCTTACTTCCTGAATTTCATGTTTTTATGTCCTTCGACTCTCACGTATGTAATCTGAATCATGACAGGTTGTGTAAAAAACTGCAGGTGGATAGAAATTACAATGCATCTACAGAAATTCGTAAAACTCGCTCTGACACTGAGAAGAAAAATAATAGAAAATACATCCTCTCACTTCGTGGTAATGAAGTTGAGAAAGTAGCTATTTTTGTGGTGGGCTTGGATCTCGTGTACTCAGGGGGAAACAATACATTGGGATCTGAAAGCATTTCTTTTTTAAATACCATATTCAGACATCATCGCATGACCAAGGGTTTCAGCTTACTCTTATTTTTACAGATTTAGCAAAGTCTCTATACCAAGTGTAAGAAAGCCGGGCTGAAGAATTGGACACTGCACTGGCGTGTAGGTCACATAGGGAAATGCTTCGGTGCTTTTGGCTTGATTGATGTCAGATGTACGTTGTGTATTCAAATGAACTGCATGTTCTGCTACAGCCAAAGTGTCGAAACTCACGGGACGCCAGCCTGAATTTCCGATTGCCAACTTTTGTTTTATGATTTGAGATAAGAAATAGCTACTTTTGGAGCAAAGCAAGGAGTCTTGTCTTTAAAAAATAATGGGAATTCACTTCAAACCTACTAATCAATTATTGAATAAAACTGGCTGAGAAAATGATTGAAAGAAAAATCGAATGTGAGCTTAGTCTGACTTTTCCGTATCTGGAATCATTATTGATTTACGGATAGTTACATTTATATTTAATTCAACTATAATCTAATTTAAGTTTCTGATGGCTCAATGTATTATCAAGCAAAGAACGTGGAATTGACAAATATTAAGTTTCATACTGTTCAACCTATCATAAACTATAGCATTATTGTGATATAAATCAAGCTTATACTCCCTGTATTTCATGCTTTTAAGAACCTTGTTGTCTTTGACTCTAATTTCCAAATATTTGTGTGCTCCACTATCAAAGCAAATCCAACATAAGCTCATTTACTGTCCAGTACTTCTGCGTATCCTCAGGTTGTTGTTCTACCGTTGGCTTATAAAACATGCAATGACCGTACATTCTGGAATCTGAAACGAGTAGACACAACATGAGTCTGCTTTCATGTTTTAACCCATTAAAATACAGAAACATTTCCCCTAGACATAAAATCCGATTTCAAAATTCGGTGTAGATATTCTTCTTATAGCCAGTATTTGATAATGAAACTGAGAAAATAAAAGCTTTCCTGCCATCTCTGTTCTCCGTATGTGGAGTCAAATATAATTTATATATTCTGTGTATTTCAATTGTCACGGTCTAGTGAAAAATGTTTTTCATTTATGAGTGAATAAAACTGAGCATTATAATCAACTTTCGTTCTGTTTTTGACAAAAATAAGCAAGTAATAATACGAAGTACTGGTTCTGAGAATTATATTAACAACTCTAATACTTTTTAAGTGGATAGCTGAAAAAATCAAGGAATCGAGGAATATCTCCTTTAGTGTTACATTTTTGGTGATTCGTTCAATGACACCAAGGCCTTGCTGGTAAAAGATTGTATCTGCGGGAATAGATTATAAATTTTTAACACTGTGTCAAGTCATAGCCCAAACTATCGTATGACTAATTTCGGTGCTGCATTCCAAATTTCCAAAAAGCAACATGATGTTTTTTTTAAACTGCTCACGCACACAAAACTAATTTCAACATTAACCAACGCTGATTGAAGTGAGGCAACAGAGCTTTGGTTTTCTATATTGATTAAGCTGTAGCGTAGGCGCGTAATTACCGTTTATACTATGCATCGACAGCACTTTCACTCCATGAGCAAAAGGACATAATTGAGCTGAGCCAACAACTCGAAATGTGAAGGGGAGTGAGAGCCTTCCTCTCTCAAATGCAACTATCAAACCCACCTCCCATTATGTCCATGAAAGTGGGGAATAATAAATGAGAAAGCAGAAATTTTTTGAATGTCATGTCTTGCCTGCAGGGGGTAATTTCTAACTTAACTCCAGGTACAAGTTAAGTTACCCTGGCTGGAATAGCTATAAAAAAGTTCCCTACCTTGTAATACCACAGAGTACGTCATGGCCGTGTAATGCTAGATATATTTCAGACTTCCTTTAATAATCAGGCAAGACGTAGCATCAATATTTCAAACGCAGAGACCAAATCCACATACTCAGACCCTCTTGCATCGAGCATTTATTGAGAATTATAAACTTTGTAAGTGCAGAATTTCATCCCTTTATTTCATCAAATCCTCCCAGGGATGAATGGTCCTAGAATTCTGGTGTTTTTGATTGACTATAAAACCTCCTTGGTTTATGACTTAGGGTCTTTAAAAGCATTATTTGTTTCATCCAATTAGGCATTACTTAATCCATTTAAGCATCAAAAATCCCTCTAAAATCTCAAATTCAATCAATACAAGACATGGTGGATGGACTAGGAGGATTTTTTAAACCGCATTGGACAAACTTTAATCGATAAAGGATTTCTATTCTTTTGTGCTCAGCTCATAACTTAATAACGTGCTCAGGTTTGTCAAGCATTTAATATTACAGGTTCGTGGATCGAAATAAAAAATCTTGCCAAGGCCAGTATTTTTAGAAAGATTTTCATTTCGCATTTCTCCCCTCATTTCCATTTTTAGAAACGAGAGACAATTTTTTTTATTACCTTGGATTATCAAGATTCTCAAGAATCTACAAGCAACATTACATTCGTGCGGAAAAAATTTATTTGCAAATTCGTTTCCTACCCGAGTAAAAGGATACAGGTTTGCCTCGAAAAACAAATAACATTCAAAGCAGGTTGGGAAAGAATACAAAGCGTTGGATATTTTGTCTATCTTGCCCAAAAAGGGTTACATTGGCTTGTTTTTTTTCAATCTGCAAAAAATATTACATCGACAGCAAAACAGCAGGGACTGATATGAAGAGCAAATATAAAGGAGGAGTAAACGTTGAATGTATTTTTCAAGAAATCCTTTTTCAGCTCTCCCAAGAGATTTACTTGATACATCCGAGGTTCTTGGTATAAAAATTCCTATTCAAACAATATCTTGTCGCGGAAAAAGTGTGAAGATGCTTGATCTTCCAAGATTTACACTCTGCAAATCTCTACATAAGCCTTCTGGAGTAAATCAAACTTCTTCCCTTCCTGCGTATGAAGTGATGGAAACTCGTGGATTGTTTTACAAAAAATTATCACTGACAGGTTTGATCAAAGAATTTTTTGCTTGTTTGTATTTCATTCCGAGGGGTTTTTATATCGAAAAAGGAACAACGGTTTATGTCCATGTACAATTTTGTGCTTAACACATCTGCTTAAACATTACTATCGATCGAACATTGAATACTACAGAAAAAGGAGCTAAGCATTCTCTTTCACAGTATATTTCAAATTCAAAGGTTAAAATACATGGGATGCATAATGCATCCAAGTACTCCAGCATTTGTATTGTGACTTTGTATGGAGTCTAATAGCAAGACAATGAGGTCATTAGGCTATTGTTGTGTTCATTTATTTAGTAATTCTGTTTTATTTGGCTGCTCTGGTGGAAAAAGCTAATTCCGGCTTAATGGGACGATTTTGGATGCAATTGGCTTGGAAAATGAAGAGAGAACGAAATAGCATGGCTACCTATCTTATAGTCAAGAATAAGGTAGTTTCTTGGAGACTACATTAAGTGGACAGAGTATATTTGAGATTCAATGAAGAAACTACTGGAGGAGGGTTGCACTTTGCGGATTTGGTGTAAGCAGGTTGGACTGAATTGGAGATAAGGCCGTAACTTCCTCTAAGGCGAGTGAGAAGCACATTAGGCGAATGAAAGTAGGAAAATGCAAGTTACGTGACACATTTATGGTCCTATAATGCTAAAATACGAAGAAGGACTTGTGCAAATAGGGTTGCTAAGCCCCATTCCGCATTAGTCCGACGGTCATCGTCAAGAGTTGAAATAGATATATATGTGACTCTTGCGTCTGGTCCTAATGGTACAATGTACAATGGACTATGGGTTCATTTACTTAGCCCTTTCCGAGAGAAAGTTGAGTACATTTGGGAAACTAAGTTGCCGTAGACCTTTCTCTGTGTGTTCTCTTGTCAGAGGATTTGTAGATATGGAACTTGTTATTCCCTAAATGGGTTGAACAAAGACTGGGACAACGGAAAAGGATGACGACAGGGAGCAGAGGGCCTTAGGAATATTTAGGAATGAGTTACCCAGATTGAAATACACTCTCAAGCAATTCAGACTTTTTAGCTCACATGGCTAATTGAGCAAAGTTTTCCTGGACTAAAATTACGAGTTCATTTACTTGAACTATCGTGACTTTCCTTTCGTGCCCTAATATACCTATACATTTCGTTTTTCCTGTCGGTACTTTCAAGAGTTGGCCACTGCTAGGAGTATCAACTTGTTCAGCCCAGTTACATTTATCGTTCGATAGTATGACTGCAAAGACCTGAAATTAGGACTTGACAGGCGTACATCAGTACTCGTTATACACGTAGGACCAATTTAGGAGTAAAAAAACGAGTTTGCTAAGTTGCTCTGCCAATCTGTGATTGCTTCCACCATTCGTAAAAGTAACGAGGAATCACTGGACAGATTTCATTCAATAATAGACTGCATGAAGAGATGGGTTGTAAATCACGTATATAAGCAAAGAAAATATACTCACAGTCATAGAGATTGCTGGATCTTTTATTTTATCGATTTTATGTCCTAGTGCGTGAGCTTTTCTGAGCGTAAAAATACGAAAATTACATTTGGTAAGTGATGTCTGATATTCTGTTTTGGTTATTTAGAAGAAAAATTTGAAGAGTTTTGCACTGAATTACAAATTCCGATGAACTATTTACAAGTGTGGTAAGTTAGTATGAGACTCTGAATTGCGGTAATATGCATGTTTCAGTATTCAACATGGTAATTTCCCCAGTGCACCACATATTTCGGTCACTTCAAACTCCAACATCAAAGAACAGATTAAGTTCCTTCCGATGTATAGATCAAATGTTGACTTCCTGTTCAAATTCGCCCGTATTAGGTGCAAATTCTTTGATGCCGAATCATACGTACACAACGTTAAAAAAGGCATGTATACAGGAATAGTAATTCTGACAAACCAGCTCTCCAAGTAATTTATAATTCACCTAGTTAAATATGGAATGATGGAAATATCTGTAGCACCACTTCAAAGATTCAACTTGCTAACAGATTTAGTATTATCGGATTAATGACTCCACTAAATGTATTTAAATATACATTATATAAAAACAAAAATTGTTCGCGATGAAAACTCTAAGACAAAATCAAACTACGGTAGAATGCTTTGCGTAAATGAGTAGTTGGAGATAAATACCAAATTAAATCAGAAAGTATTTAGGGAAAGTAAGGGGTAATATTCGTTGAAATATTTAACCCTTCAATCTAAACTCTAAAGAATGTATTCTCAAATAGTTCTTATGAGTTCCTTGTTTCCTATCCCTCATTTGATTTGTGGCTTACGTTTTATAGTATATTGTCCTAATGAAAAATTGCTCTTGCACAGTCAAACATTGAATTAAAAAAATTGCAGAGCTGAATAATAATTCTTTCCAACCACAAATACCAAAATGTTATAGTTTTATGGAACCCAATAATCTGTATGATTAATGTACATGTTATGTTAGCCGAGACTACCTCTTAGCTCATGTGGTCCGACAAGTGTCCCCTAACACGATATTTGTGTCCGTCAGAGCTTGTTATTATGTTCTATTTCATCAGATATACCGCAAAAAAATGCCGCCCTTTTGGAGTTTAAGACTCTCAAGGGTTCGGAAATGCGGAACGGCGTTGAGATGTCTGAAGGAAACATGTATCTGGACTTACCTATGACAGTCAAGTTGACTTTGGCATTTCTCGTCTGAGCTACTCGGAAGTCAACCCGACATCGGTAAACAGCTGCATCAGCTTCTACCACATTCTCAATGGCCAGGATAGCAGGACGAGAGCTTAAGCGGAAATAGGCTCGGTTTCCAAACACATTTTCATCTGACCATCGTTCAGCCTCCTGGAAAGGTCTATCCCTGGCGTCCACACTGAAATAAATACAGGAAAACATACTTTGAAAAATAAACACTCCAATAAAAAAAATCATTCGTTTGACCAAATGGTAAGTAAAGATATCTTTTAGGGGTGAATACACGTTTTATGTAACTTTACTATTGTCCGTTTTTTTGCTGAAATGACTCTGAGTCACCTCACCAACTTACAACATAACTGTCGTCAGACTTTGTACTAGTGTCTATTATACATCCACGGTTTAAAAAATGTAGTACGAATCTTTTGAAATATCAGCATAAATCAATAATCCCTGCCTCTTGGTAGCACACAGGGGACAGTGAAAGTCACAATCGGCCTAGTTTTAGATTCTACGTAGTCGACAAGATGTGCGTCGTTTGGTATGAAGAACACTATGAACAACATGTAACCAAGTACTTACGTACACAGTATATTAGACATTGCATTGCTTTCTCCTTTTACACGACAACATGGATTCAGGGGTTGAGTCCGAAAGCACGTCAACCATTACACGACACACAATATCTCCTATCTAAACACATCATTTCGATTCTCCCCGTTCTTTTCCTATTCAATGATGAGGAAACTATACATTATTATATTTTGTGACAAGAACCTATCCAACCCGATGCACAACTTTCATCACTCTCTAACTCCTTCCACGTCAAAAACACGCCAATTCCTTGAAAATAAATAAAACCATTACGATAAATGCTCCCAGCTTTTGAGCCAGGCCAATGTCCTTCACCTCATCGAATTCACAGAGTCATCCATTATTCCGCCGTCGCCGGTTGACAGGCAGGACGTCAGTATGCATGGCATGGCCAATTTCGCTCAGATCCCATTCAATCCCAATATTACTCTTGACAAGTGATAGCTTTATCAGCGTATTCCGCCATTGCATCTAAGAAGACCTCTTGAATCATAGCGTCCGTACCTTCATGCAATGCATACAGGATTTATGTGGCAATTACGACCATCGTTCACCCCGACTCCTCGATTTCGCAAAGTGGCTTAAAATTCAACCTACATCTATTTTTCCCTTGGATAGAATAAACCTTTTTTTCAACTCCTAACGAGACTGGACAAATAATAAAGACGAGACAGGAAATAAAAGTGTCCCTGGTGATCTACTGCTCTGGAATCCCAGATCCCAGTACGTTTGTGTGCGTCTTCTCTTCGCTTTAGTCTATGGCTAAAAACATGAAAGTGTAATACTAGACCTTAACTATAAGGTATTCTATACCTACCGACAGATGCATGGAAGATGCTCAAGTCTCTTCAGAGTTTATTAGTTTAAGAAGAGCCACAGCCACAGGAAAGAGGACATGAACTGAATTGGAAACCGCTGCCAATGGTTTCAACGCTACTATCCCACTGATGCCAAACAGAACAGTGCCATGTGTAGCATTGGATAGGCCCAAACGAATCAAAGGAGTCTTCGCTGCTGCTACTATCATCTATGCCTAGTTTATTGGATGAATTTTAGGATCTTGTATAGGTGTGTGTATATTTAGGCAAATAGAGCTCTTAGTCAATTCGGGGGAAAGATAGAGACAGGACAGAGATGTATTTCATATATGAATTCCATATTTCCTAGGATGTCGAGGAAATGGAAATATGTACATGTGACTATCTAACTAGATGATGATCGTGTCAGATAAGGATATTAAAAGGGAATTTGTTTCATATTTACTTGATAGTAGTCATTGCTAGGAACTGTAAGGTGACAGACATTCTATCAAAGAAAGATATGAACTCCTCCACTCAACGAGGCTTAGACTTCGTTTCCAATGTATTAAATAGAAACTGGAGGTATTTCCCGGAGCTAACTCAGTTCCATTAAAGGCGTAATGTATTTACTTAGTTTTGACATGGAGACCGATTAGCTACAACTGCAATATTATATGTCTGTGTTTATAAGGGATGTGTACCAGAATGTTGCTACGAGTATCATTAGGCATGAGTGACCTCTTTGCCATCTCATCAAGTGGTGAGTACCTGCTTGATGTAAAATATATGATTAAATAACTCATGTCTGAGAGCACTTCGAACTGTACTTGCTGTACATCCTTTTATTGTATGACATGCTCCTGTGATTACAGATTGATAGATATTCGTAGAATAAGCTATTCAAAATTGGTCAATAACTGCCGTTCAATATTAAGTTCCTTTAGAGGATGATCTTATAATTTGATTAAAAAGGTGTAACAAGGTTTATATTGAATTGAAGCCCTAGTTGTTTCATAAACATGAGCTCAAAGCTGATCCTACTGATCCTAGTCTACACAATCCTAAGAAAGTGAAGGGTGTCTGAGTGACGAGAAACTGTAATTTTCTTAGCAATACAGCCAGCCTTGACGATTATGTATTTGCAAACACGAGATAGCCAATTTTCAAAAAAGGAAATGATCATGGATGCTGTAGGAAGTGGTGGTGCAATCATCATGTCATGTCAAGTCTGACAGCGTTCAACCATGGAAACTTTTGAGATGCAAGGGGAAAGAAATCTAGAACTTTCGAAAAAAAACAAGGATAGACTGACATGCTTCGAGTACAAATTACTGTATCTCCTACTTTAGAATAGAGGAGTATCCAATTCAAAAAGACTGAACTAGAATCTAGAATATCTCCAGGATAAACCGGTGCAGGAAAACTGGTAAATAGTCAACTCATCACAAACTTGTGTTTGGGAAGAGCCCTGTGCTTGGAAATACAAATGAGCCGAATAAAGATCCCATGTTTGATATAATCCTCCTCGTCAGTCGGACAGAGCTAACCTCAATACCTATTAGGTGGGATGACAAAATAAATAAGTGTTCACATCAAGTAGTAAGCAAAAAATTATACCCTTAACCTCCGTACATAGCCCTTACTCAACTATTCAACCCGTACAATTTATTTAATAGCAATATGCACCTGTTTGCATAACAAAGTTTCATTCAATATTCACCCTCCGCATCTCACAGTCCTTTCAACGCTTCAACAAAATGTACCCTTACTAGTCGAACAATGCTCGTCTCTTGGTTTTGTAATTTTATTTAAGTAAAGGGGGAAAAGAGGGCAATAAAAACACGCGTTGAAAATTTCCCTTGCGTCCCAATCCCAATCTACCAAATCAAGAACATCCAAGAACCTTTACCTATGGCATTAGTTTATGTCTATCCCCTCATATCGGAATCCACTTCATACTCTACTAGATACTCAGCAGTGACTTTTATATCCCCCTTAAAGAAACACTAGATACCACTACCACATCTTCTCCCTGAATCATTTATGTAATGATACTGGGGAGCGAGCTTAAGTTATCGATTCCTTTGCTGAAAAATTACTTATCTAAATGTAACAACAGCCCTGTCAACCCAGGGAAAATAAAAACCTTTTCACACTTTGATCTGACAGTTGATGGCTCTTTCCAGAAGTATTTCTGACCCAGGAAAGATTTTCTGGGGACGGTGGGGTACAAGATTTATTTTGGGTCAATAATAAAGTGGCATTTAAAAACTTTTCTTCAATAAAGTCTCCTTGGAACAAAAAAATATGGATGCTGAACTTTATCATTAATTTGTAAGCGAGAGTTTAGTAACTATAAACTTTGTTTGAAATGGTAATATTTGTTTTAAACTCAGAGGGAACATCTCACTTACTCCCCTGCTGTAAAAGTTGTCTTTGCTAGGAGCATTTGACATAAAAAGCAACTGTCCTCGCTGATCAGGGAGAAAGCATCCCTAATTTGAGCCACTCGGTTATTCAGTCATTACCTCTTACCTCTTCCATCCTGAAAGACTAACACGGCAATAGAGAATGCCTGACAGCAGACAATAAACCACAATTGAGACTCGACTACAAACCCAACTCTAGAACGTACTTGTACGTAACGATGTGCCACTAATTAGGGAAATCATAAATTTCAAAACGTGGACTCGACCAACTTTTTCCCCAGCTAACCAGGAGATAAAAAAGAATGGACATGACGAACAATAGCAAAATGTAAAGTCATGATATTATATCCCTCCATAAAGTTTAGAGACAATGGGTGGAAAATATTATCTACCTATAAGACACAAGATTTGGGACTCGTTATTTATTCTTGAAACTCTATACAGATCCTTTTCACTTGTCTACTATTTTAGCGGAATTCATCTATACTCGAATGCACCCAGCATGCCTATTTATTTACGCATTTTATCCAACCTTGTATCAACTATTTATATGTTTACTACTTTATGGATAGATGTAGGAGTTTTTTAGTTTTTATTTCTCTTCTCACAAGAGAGGAAGGAAGTTCGTAAGACTTAATGACTTGTGTTACTCAGTCAGGTCGTCAGTATCTTTATTTTTTCCAACATCCTGTAGATCGTAGAGGCTTGAGGCAGATTCTCAGTTCCCTTTCACTATTCTTTCTCCATTGTTTGTCTCTCTCTCTGCTCCTTTCCCTCCTGTGTTTTATGCAGAGGCTTTTGTATTATCCTATCCTCCTATTTGTATTCCTAATGGCTGATCTTGATTGCAATTGTCTTATTCTTTATTAGGCTCTTAGACATACTAAGTATCTGTTGGAAGGAGGAACCCGAGTGGTGCTCAAGAGAAAATCGGTTTTTCCATGTTCTTTGCTACATTTTATTTCCTTCATTTCCATATTTCGGATGCAGGGCACCATCCGTTTTGTTCGAGAAAAAAACTTGCCCCGACAGTATACGTAGAGTTTGATTTATGACTCGTTTGGATTAAAGTGACATGGGTGGTTTTTTATGAAACTTTGATAAGTTGATAACTTATTTTAAGACGTCTGATAACTTCATCGCGCGAAATTCTTTTAGACTTTCAAATAAAAAGTCTGTAGGGTATTTTTAACAATTAATTTGAAGAATATTTACCAATTTCCCTCCATTTTATCAAATCTATTAATTTCTGAAGTTGGCAACATATTTTTAAAAAGTTTTTTTTAATTTAAAAGAATTTTTAATTGTTAATTAAGCGTTTGGTTTCTGTTATTTGTATTTATGAAGGTCTGCTGATTAGAAGTTGTTAGCCATGGGTGTTTTAATGCTGTTCAATTTACGGGAATTGAAATACAATAAGAAACTTAGAAACACATGATTGAACCTCAACTCGTAATAGCTTGATTACTTATCTTTTGTACCTTTTGTCTTTATTCAGCGAATGTGACAGAAACAAGAGTAGAACTTACCTATAAATCGGCCTTCCTAGATCCTCTCGATACCATAAGACGAGCATGACATCATCCGTGTTAGGGTCATGAGGTTCTGGTAGAGAGATATCACATGGTAGATTGGCTGTACCCTTTTCTACTGCTTGAACATCCGTTGATGGAACTGTAAGATAAAATACAAATCGGTAAGAATTACAAATTCAGATATTCCATTTTTGATTGTACGTGTATCTATCACTCGTTATAAAAATCAGAGCTCATTAAAAATTTTCGTTCAAATTTTAAAAACACGCCTAGCCATTGATCCAGACTCCAAGCCAGGGCTTCAACATTGCTTCATATGAACCATTTAAAAATATTTGTAATTGAGAATATACTGGTGGGGAAATATGAAGATGAAAGCGTTAAAATGTTCCCCACTTGATGATACACCCCACATCCCACTAGTTGCTAGGAATGCAACGAACCAGGAAGAAAGAAATGGGAACACTATGAATGCGGCAGTTTATCTTTGAAATCGGATCGAGGAGAAGCTCTCGTCCCATGAGTAATACTACATGAACGGATTAATTTCAAAGCAGACCTCGACGAATTTCTAGAAAATCGCAAGCATAAAGGCTTAGACTTTCACATCCGACTCAACATTTGAATTAGAGTCCAATCGATCTGCCCTCCCAGAACTTCAACTGGAAATCCAGTGGCAGGAACTCGTGGGGAAGTTCTCATACTTTTCATCCCTTACTTGGGGGTTCAGCTTTAGTATTTCAATCAGATTTTCCTCGAATTTCCTGTTCCTATGTTATTTCCTAACTCACATAGTATTCGTAAATAGTATTACAAAATCCCTGCACTTTTAGCTAAACTTAAATACTAGCTCAGCCAGAAGAGTAATCATTCAAACTAAATCGACAGGGATTAGATAACCCTGATTTTTATTTTTATAAAGTGGGTCGATGCACATACAACATACGAGTAATAGATTAAGGTACACTCCACTTCCATAAATAGCAATCAACATATTTTACCCTAAAGACTAGGAAAGAAATTTAAACGGAATTACTAACAGCTCCAAAATTTCATTTGCTGACACTAATTAAAATTAAGTTTCATGAACCCCCGGAGTCTAAACGACAGACTTGGTGATCTACTTTCTATTTACCCTTTGATTTGTACACATTTTTTGGCCTGAACGCCTGAAAACTCTACGAAGATAAAAAAAAACTGAACAAAAAACGGGGATGTAAAAAAAATCGAAGGAACTATACCGCATAAAATACTAAGCACATGGTAGATTTATCTTTGGCTAAGAAGTACGAGGAGAGTAGGAGGCAAGTATGCAAGATTGCATTTTTAATTTATTCTCCTCTCCAGCTGATATATTTCTCTGTCAGGCTTCCTTGGCTTGGCTTGGGCTGTTTATCCTTCACATGAGAAGGATGGATGCATCATTATCTCCATGCTTTCTCCATCCAAGTATTTCCACCAGACTAGATTTTCTACCAT
Organism: Agrenia bidenticulata; assembly: GCA_034694785.1. Classification (NCBI taxonomy): domain Eukaryota; kingdom Metazoa; phylum Arthropoda; class Collembola; order Entomobryomorpha; family Isotomidae; genus Agrenia; species Agrenia bidenticulata. The sequence goes on along the minus strand of JAQFYM010000526.1, from coordinate 1,053 downwards.
CTAGAATCTAAAACCCTTGGAGCTGAGCCCCTTAGATACCCTCCAAGAAGAATATGTACTAGTGGTTCTGTATAGAAAATCTCCAAACAACCCACTTCTCTCGTCCTTTCTCCCTTGTGGAAATCCATCCGGCTGAATAAGAAAAATGTGCTCTCAGCTGGGCAAATTCAAAAGCCAACACGGTATAAAAAATGTGCCAGTCATTTGCAGAAATCAGCAATGAATTTACTTTACACGCGTAGGTTCATCAGTCGCCAAATTCGAAGGGAGAAGAAACCCGACCCACAATGTCCTCTCATCTTGATATTGTAGTAAACAAAGCCCTCGATCATTACCTCGTAAAAGTACGTACACAGAGCTCTTAAAGACACCAGTCCGAGTATTAACACGTTGATAGAATTTAAAGCACCCTTCGCCATTTTACTTCTGCTCCAAAAATCGATCATCTCTACTTCTACGAGGGTTTACGGCCACGGCTTCAAAGAATCCAGATCTTGAATCTGGAGAAAACATCGGATGGATAAAAACCAAGAGGATTTTTTAGCTATTGGGCTGGATGTAGATTCCCTTGCCAAGTTGGGAAAGCCACGTAGAAAGTTGCCTCGAATTGAGAGAAAGCAGTGAAACACATTAATGCAGTAAGATATGGAGTAATGGGAGAAAGTCAGAGGACGAAATTTGGGTTCGAGGACTTGAAGTTTTTATAGGGAATGCAGTGCATTGGATGGATGATTATCACTATCAGTAGTTGTGGGATGCTTCACTGCTTCCAGGCTCGTGTACTTAGAAAATTTATATAAAAATTATCTATGTTCACCCTCGTATACTGTTAGAATCTGCACATAGAAAATTAAGGTATTTATGACATATTATTAGTGGTAAAGTAGAGACCAGAGTTGAACTGGAGTAGAAGTAGAGTTGGAGTTAGAGTAAAGTCTTCAGACATGGTAGTGGTGGAGTCGAACTGGAGTTGGAGTGGAGTTGGAGTTAGAGTAAAGTCTTCCACCGTGGTAGAAGCAGAGTAGGAATAGAGTAGAAGTAGAGTTGGAGTTA
>JAQFYM010000525.1:0-61579 GCA_034694785.1 Agrenia bidenticulata | reverse complement strand
ATACTAGAGTGACCCAATGGGGGTACCCCCACCGATTTTCATAAATTAGCTTAGAAGCTTGAAATTTTTTATCAACCAGGCTCGGGCTATATGAAGTTGCACCGTGTGAGTTTTTTAAGTTGGAATCTTTTAGGTAGTTAAAACTTAAAAGTTGACGGAGTAACTTATTTTACTGCTTCTTTTGAAAACGTTTAATTTTTGGAACTGCAAGTCGGTTTTTGACTAAGACTGACAACTCTGATTTCCGTGCACGCCTCACTAAAGCCTTTTGTTATTGAAGATTCAGAAAATGTTGTTGAATGTACCTAAAAAACGATTTTAAAAACAAGATAGAACAACTCTAAACTAGATGAATCAAAATGATTGAGTTTAAAATCTGCAGTAAACTATTTATAAATATTAAGCCAAGGAAAGCACAAGCCAGGTTGACATTTCCATGAAAATCCTAAGACTCTGTCTCCTCAATTGTTTGCAAAAGCAACTACATCCTTGTTATTATTTTCCAGCCGCTCCAGCTAAAATGTTCAACTTAAGCTTATAGCCAGCCCTGTGCCACAAGCCAAGGACTAAAGACCTGGAGGCTGTGCAGACGTAAAAGTAATTCAACAAGAGCTTGAGGCCATTAAGATAAGATTCTAGTTGGCTTATCTGCTAATCCTAATTCCCTCTCTAAAGTAATCAGGAAGAAGAAAGAAGGGAGTGTTTGAAAAAAAAATCCAATCCCCCCTATCTACATGGACTCCTCGAGGTTCAACAAATTTACAAAGGTTGACGATAGAAGAGCTTAATCAGCGTAATGAGCCTCTTGTAACGAAATCTTTACAGTTTAAGATCATCCAACCTGATTTTTTTTGCCCACCACACGTCGTCGCCCACCTTCACGTCCAAAAATAGGATAACCATCCACCTCTCTAGCTCCTCTTCAGACTGCGTGTAGGAATCCACCGAAATTCGAATCGCCCATCTCATTCACGGCTTTCAAAATGAGTTTCGCGAAAATAAATCCGCTCGTGGGGGCCAGACGTTAATAACCCGGTGTGAGCCGACAGAACATGATGGGGAAATAGTCCACTCAGCCCATCAAAATATAAACAAAGGGAATAGAGAATTGTATGAGTTTATTTACATTATCCTTTTTTTATATCCCCTCGTCTCGAAAGAGTCAATAAATTATTCTCAAAAAACTGAGTCAAACGATTCAGAGAGGATCCTTCCTGCTTTCCCCTCCGAATTAAATGGCCAGGATGAGTTTGCAAATAAAATCGATGGGAGTAAACTGCCCCCATTTTTATCAGGGTTGAATCTCCTAGGATTTTGCACGGATTAATATAGTACGAATTCATTGAGCCCTCAAAGTACTTTTTTTTTAAGGATAAATTATTTTTGCAAGCGCAAATACCGCCCAAGTTAAACTAGAATCTCTCGCTTATTTATGTAGAAAAAAGGGTCCGTTAGTTATTTAAAAGTCAAAGACAGTAATAGCTTGCAATAAAGGAGATTTAAATATTTCAGGGGGAGGAACATATCCCTTAAGGTTCATCATGGTTCTCCCTTCTCTTTTTTTATTTATGAATGCACAGTCCAGAGCTTAAAAGTTTGAATGGATAAATGGATTTCTCAATGGATAGAAAGGTCGTAAAAAACTGAAAGAGTCCTGAGGAAAAGGTAATAAATGGAAAGTTCCGAGTCTGCAGACTCAATTTTTATTGGCTTTAAGTGTGCATTTTAAATTTTAGGAATAGATTTCAGCATTGACTAGAGCCGTGTCCAGTCAGCAGTTACATAATCATGAATATTCAGCAAGTGCAGTTCGTATAATGGCAAATGGCATTCGGACTTGGTATTTCCCCCAGATTTTCTTATCTCTTTAAAGGAAACTTACAATAGCTTCAGTTCAGTTAGTCTTTATTCAATTGTCAATAGGATTCAAAATGTAAAGTAGTCTGTTCTCCCATCCGTGAGACTGGGAAAATATAAATTAAAGTGTAAATAATACAAAGGGACTATTAGGGACATTCCAGTTCATTTCAGAAATGTTGACCTCTCGATCGATCATATTTATCAATTAAAAACGTCAGTCGTTTACATTGCTGCTTTAAACTAGTACGACAAGGAAAGTAGGGGCGGAGTTATCCAGAAATGTTATCAATTAGTAAGTACGAGTACACTGATTAGTTAATTTTATAAATCTATTAGTCAGATTCAAAAATAGTTTAACACTCGTAACGAATTTTAATTGAAACAAATATGAAAAATATTGGGTTGACTTTTTAGTCCATTTTTTTAACTTGGGGGCGTCAATAGTCAATGCAGAATTATGATTAATTTCTATCAGAAGTCTAGCTTAACTTATCTCCCTATATTACTAGTTCCAAGTTATACGAATACCTACACGTTCGTCCTAGCTTACTTTTTAAAAATTCTCTAATTAATCCCATTCTTTAAACTATTAGAGTGGATTTCCGATTGGAAGTTCAATTAGAAAGGATTTCATTGGTTGGGTTTTGAGAATTTTAATTCATAAGCCTTATTAAAATGAGATATTCTCATTATAAAGGCTTTAAAATTAAAGCAAAAGCACTTGAATATAAATCCTCTCTTATGTAGTTTTTCTCAAATCGACATCCTTCAGGTCTCCCAGTTTAAAAAAAAATACAAAAAGCTCAACCGGAAATATAAAATTTAAAAAAAATCCCATCACTAACTTATTTACCACTCAATCATTGCACCGTAAAACCCTGAGGTTAGTCAAAACCCAATTTAGCTATAATACATACTACTCAGAAATAAAGCCCGCATCGCAGGTCTTACTTGATCATGCATTCTTGAAATGCGAGAATTAAAACAGGGGAATAAAATTTGGCAAGAGGTAAAAGGTTTCTCCCAGAGTCCTGACTCACAATTTATTCCAAGTCCTTGTGTAAGCATTGCGAAAGCCCAAAATATAACTCGACCCTTTGAAATCCTCTCATCATTTATCAAAGCTCATGAATAGACCACAAAGTGATACAGAGTCCACATACGGTCGTTAAGTTGGAGACATTAGGGAAGCAATCATCTAGTACACGTTTATGACATCTCTAAGAGAGAAAAGCACATTAAGGGCCCACAAACAAACTCCCCTGGATTACTCTGAACGAACCTTGGCGAATTGTCTCTTCTCCTAACTGCATTTAAACTTTAATTACACTCCAAGATCATAAATCCCATTCTCATCCTAGGGGTCCAAAGGGATAGGAATTGCTTGAGCTTCCACCACCACAACTTGGCTAATTGCCCATCATGTTATACGAGCAGAGATATGAAATTGGTATAAAATTCTTTTCAAAAACCAAAGAGAGGGACATAAACTTTCGAGGATGATATTAAATACAACAATGTACTGAGTTGTGCAGACTCTTATAATTATTATCAGTAGTAACTTTGTCAGGGGAAAAAATTCAAAACGAGTCGGACCTGATGAAGAAAATAGTTTGGAAAGCCATTTGGCACTTTGGAGGGTCTGTCTGTACTAAAAAGATTTAGCTCACGTGTCGAGGCATTTATGATGCGAAAATGTTTCCAAAACTCTACCAATTTGGATTATGAGCAAGATTTAGTGGTTTCCATCAATTTTAAGGCAAGGAAAGGTAATTAAATTCCTCTAGTTGTCTCGTACACAGTTTATAGGCTCAATAGAAATGAGAGGGTTGGATTTGGATTTTTTTACCTTACAAAAAAAATCACAAAACATAGAGACGTTAAAATCAAATAGGCTATTTCTTATGGCCATCAGATAATCAATAAATGAGTGTCATAACATTACAAGCTCTATTTTCCATTTGGAAAATATTTTATCTTCTTATTTTGAGTCTTAATGTTTATGGGTCGTTTGTTTATTTCCTTGGCAAAGATATTGCCGACAGTAAACGAATAAACAAAATAAAAAATCGACTGTGTTTAAAAAATATATTTAGACAGTATTTATATCCAACACATTGTTTTATTAGTGAACTTTGAAATAAAATTTTTAATGTTCCGAGAGCGTTCCCAAGAGTGAGAATCTACGCCTACTTTGTCCTTCCAATAAGAGATCTCTTTGAATTTAAAACATAGCATTTGACATGACATTAGTTTTAGGAATATTCTAAAAAAGGGAAAACCTTCAACAAGGCTATGAACATAAATCCACCAGTTTTTTTTCATCCCCAACCCGAGGGAACAGCTCGCAGAAAAGCAAATAAAAGTCGATCCAACATTGTAAAGCGTTTGTAAATCTGTGTTTAAGCAAATTATTAAATCATTATAAAAAGAATTCAAGCCACTTACCTCTACTTTTACGTCTTTTCATACGACTTGAAGTTTTTTTTAGCAGCTTCAGGTTTTAAATCAATCCAAACTAAACTTCAACTTGACCTCCATGACCTGCAATAAAATCCTCTAAATACTATTAATATATGCGTAGGAATATAGTTTGAACCTTGACGGCCTTTGGTGTTTGACTTTGATTTGATCAAGTATTATTTATTATGGATTACAACCCTCCGGGCATCAATCTTCATCTTGTCTACATATAGAAAGAGAGTATCTTGTTGTTTTTTCAGACGCCTTGGCCAATCTCACATTCTTCGAGATCATTACACTATAGGATGAACATATTTTCCGTCTTCCAAGACGATGACGGAGTGAGAAGTGAATGAGGAAATGAAGTTTGAATCCAACACTAAATATCATTCATTTCAATGCTAATTAGGAAAAGCCAGATTAGTGAATCAACAATTAATGAATGTAATTAAAGCCGTACGAACATTCAACTTCGTTTCCTTAGGCTCGGCTCTTTATAGGCTCTCATAACTCATCCCATTCCGAGACTCAAGATCAATACACAAAATATGAGACCACTACGGTAATTAAAAATTAATGCCATTCCTACTCCGGGTGATCCACAAAGTTGGTCGAGAGAGGCAGAATAATGCTATCTGGACCACATTAGAAGCTAGCATCTAAATTGATGGACATGGGTGCATTTGAAAGTTGATGCTTTTGACTTTAGTAACTTGTGAACGGACTCTATCAAACTCTATCAAATCTTCCTTTAATATCTTCTATCATATTTCTGCGCTGGAATTTGGACAAGTATAGCCAACCCAGGTCGTGAAACGGATTTCTAGAAATTGTAATGATGGAAGCCCAGAAAAACTCACATGTGTAAAATCAATGCCAAGATGTTGGAGACAAGAGAGAAGTTCAGAGTAATAAAGGAGATCCGAAATCATTTATTAATTATCGATTAAAATTAACAGTTTACAACTACAGGACTTTTTATATAACACACGAGAGCAGAGGACCAAAACGACCGTCTCATATTTTTGATCCATCATATTTCCAAAAGAACTTGCGCACGAGTTCAAAGTTTATAGTTTATAGAGTGCGTGACCTTTGACCTGCCTTTCTTGGAGCTTTTTTTCTTTTAATATAGCTGATTCCTTCTGGAGGCCACACAGTCAGTTTTTTTTAAAGATATATTATTGTAACATTATTTCTACTTACATTTATTTATAATTCATCACGGTGTGTGCATACATACATATATATGTAAATATATATATGTATATATATATATATATTTATTTATAGAGATACATAAATAACTAATTAGTAATAACTGCAATTAACACTCATATTTTTTTAGCGTGTGTGATGACAATCCATCCTGGTTTCTTTATCTCCATACACATTGTAAAATAATTAAATAAATCCACAGTAGCAAAACCAAACTCTTCCTCATTATTATCATCATCGTTCATATCATCCCATCTTGTCTCAATTCCTTTCTCTTTCAACTATTAGGTGACAATTTTTTTTTTGGTTTCAATTTCAATTACAGAAAATGATTAATTAGTCTGGTGAACCATGGATGGGCACCTTCAAATCAGTACGACACAAATCAAGAGAGCTGTAGACACACCCTAATCATACACAGTATGTACTACAGACGAGATGGTTAGAATATAATTATAAAATGTTTTAGCAGCAAGAGGGTTAGACATCCATTATTACAAATTTTAAACTCCTAATAATTAAATGTCCATCTCATGTATAATTTAGTACTAAACGGTAGATTTTTTTTTGTCACCAATGCGATGGTAGCCGTCAATGTAAAATGCAATGCGTTTTGTGCCTGGCGTGGTGTGAGTCTCCCTTCTAAGATGCTCACATACCAAGTACCTAGTAGTTTAGTCCATAGGAATTAACTAATTAACACAATCAATGACTTATGAATCATTTAATAATGATTATTATGGTGCAACAGCAGCAGTTCAAAGTCCTACTCAAACCTATAAGGATAGTATTGTTGTATATTCTCGAGTGTGTGGAGCCACTTCATATCCACAAATACTTTAAGCTATCAATCTATTATCAAATATTTTACTATTGCTATCTAACCAAGTATTGTAGCCTAGGTGGACTGGAGAGCCAACATTCTATAAACTGTGTGGGCTACAAGAGACCAAGAGACGATCCAAGTAAGTGGACTCCAAAGAGGTGTGAGAAAGTCTTACTCTTCATAACAACAATTTAACAAATGATGATGATAATAATATTAATAATAATAATAATAATAATAATAATTGTAATCATGATAAAAACTAGCCTAGTAATGTGATTTGATTCCAACAATCAAACTCCAAAAGTCCAAAGTCACGATTAAAATATTTTAACTGTGATCTCTCTCTCTCTTTCGAATCTAATCATGACGTCATATGGTCCATGATCAGCTTTTAATACAAAAATCCTTAAACTCCTACACAGTCAGTACTTTGACAGTCCGACGACGACAAAAACACCCTCGGCATTTAAGTAGTAATTAGTGATTCAGAAAGAGTAATATAATAATAGTTAATAATGATAATAATATATTAATCCGCGCTGGCCCAACATTTCCTGACTCTCACAATCTGCGAACTCAAGGAGTACTCCTTATTTTTGGTCTATAAAAAAACTCTTCAAGCCAAGGCTCCACATCTACTCTCCTACACCACCTACCACTAATAACCTAGTCCTGTGGTGACCTCTGACTCTCTAAGAGGAATATGACCTCTCACCTCAATCTTCATAACTCGACATTCCCATCAACAATCTGACTCAGCTACCTTAATATTATCTCAACTAGAGAGAGAGAGGGTAAGTCCTCATCCCCCTAGTTACTCCTATGTAATAATATGCTCCTAGTAGCGGCTGGGCTTAAGTCCTATACGCCTCGACTTTCCCTTATAATTTTAGTATGTACAGATGGTGGTGGTGGTTTTCCCTCTTCAAATAAACACGGATCAATTCTCAGCTAATTCCTTAGCTAAATACGATTAATCCTAATTACATTTGGTCTCACTGAGCCCCAACCGTCTCTCTCCGTGTTGCCCCTTGTAAGCTTTCGCCCTAGCAGTAGTAATAAGTAGGTAGTAGTAGTCTTGTGTGTAGTAAACAGTATAGTCTCTATTGTATTGTATGTATGTGGCATGGCTTGGCTTGGATTATTCGTAGGATTCCTCTTTAGTTTTTTTTCATTACATTCTAAATAATCAACTCTGCTAATTAACTTACAACTACAGGAGAGAGTCAACTAGTTCAGTAAGTAAATATTGGCTTATTAACCAACCTTCTCGCATTTTCCTCTCCTCGCTTTTGAAGAGAAAAAAAATTACGACTCAAATCTTCATACGTCTTGATTCCATCTCTTTCCATCCGCACTGCCTACCCTCTAATCTGCTAAATCACAATTTATCGTGGAGTAAAAAAGAAAGCAATGACCAATGAAACGTCCTATCCAAAATCTGAGTACAAAAATCTTTACACACTTTGCATCCAAAATCAACGTTCCCTAGAGGTTCGTTAGATGTATGATTATAAAAAAAGCCATTCAAATTCGGATATTCACCCGGACTGGACGACCGTAGTTTTGAAAAGCCGTTTTAAAAACGAAAACATGTCGAAAGAAACCAATTAGTCCTGATCAAAAAAGTCGTAGGTAGGATGTGGTAGGATGTAGACTGTACTCTGAATAGGCTCTATAGTGGTGTTATCGCAATCTCGGACTTGTCAACTTGTTTTCGTAAAACTAGAAACAGATGATTGGAAAAGTAAGAAAATTCAATGGCTTCAGAGTTTAATTAATCTAGGGATTGGTTTGTAATGAAAAGTTGTTGGTAACTCGGGAGTCAATGCTCTCCTCCTGGCTTGGTCTTTATTACTGAAAAACTCTTAAAACACCCACTGCCATTTCTTACTATCAACCCATCCGTCTCTTTTCCTTCATCGTCAAGCTCTCGCAATTGTGTGAGGGGGTGGAGAATGCTAATATCCAGTTTCCTCGGCTCCTTCAATACGGAGTTCATAGACAAAGGCGATCAAGTCCAATTACAGATAATCCGTCTTAATTGAGATTAGCAATATTTTAATCCTCTACCTCTCTGAGTTAAGTCTTAGTTTGGGAATTCTAATCATCTGACCCAACCGGAGGGTTTCATCTAGTATAAGCTGGTGTTATCTCGAATTATTTTATAAAAGTCTCTTGTCGGTAACTTACTTGGCAGTGTAGAGTTTAAGACATAACGGAACGGGCATTGAATTCAACTGGGAGCATTTGTTATTCCATGATGGCTACATTTTTCATACGTTAAGACGGAACTGGGGAATGCATTTTGAATTTAATGTCAAATGGGAAGTTTAAAATTGAACCGGATGAATCCCACAGGAGAGATACACGCGGAGTTACAGTGTACAAACTACGACAGCCGAACACTTGACAGTTTTGATAGTAGTGTGGGGATGTCAATTTCCAAATTAGTCCCTATAGTCCCTTGCCAGTCAAGTACACTCCGAGAAATTTCCTTGATCCGAAAGTCGGATGGAAAAACGTAGTAAATTGAAATCGGTCATAAATAAATATATATAAGAATTAGATGCAAATAGTAGTGAAGCATTCAAAGCTAAAATCGGCAGGACAAATTTCTCTACTACTTGTAACAATTGTAAGTTAGAATGCAAGAGAGTAACTAATTATTAATTATTCGGAAAACTAATTACCAACCCTCATAAGTGACTTTTTTAGGCTGACTCGATACTCGATCCCATGATCACTCGTGATTTTTTTCAGTATCAATATTTATAATTAAAAAAACACATACACGAGAGACACTCGGCTTAACATACTTAGTAACTTGGCTCGTCATTTAGAAACGGGGAACCAGATACTCTCTCCACTCTTCAAGCCTCGTATCACCATGATTCATGATGATGATGATGATGATAAAATCACCCATCACAACAGCATGTTTTTTTTACACATAAACATTTGTCCTGGTTTTAAAATTAATCCCATCTTCATATCCACATCAACATCACTATCTTGCCGTCGTCAATTTCTCCGCTTGTCCCTCGAGATTCCTCAGTTCAAGGATTGACTGTCCAATCGTTTTGAAACGGACAGAGAACCGCTAGGATTATTGACGTGAAGGAATTGAATTCCAAATTCCAATCCCCTTTTATGGCAAGCAGGAACAAGTTAAATACGAGTTGGTGGGGCAGGTCGAGTTCGACAGTAAAAAAACACTTTTCTCCCTGAACTCCATCATTCCAAATTTCGATAAGGTTGGACAGAGAACCGTACTCAATACAACTGTCTAGCTCTACTATTAGAGAGAGTGAGAGAGTTTGTGTCCAGAAGTGCTTGCAACTCTCTGGAGGTCAAGGGCAAAGTTTTTTTTAGTACAAAACGAACTTTGTAATTAGAATTATTTCTCCTTGTGCTCCATTGTCCACACTTGGAGATTCGAGTTGTCTCCTCGTCCTCGTCACTGATTCACACTTCGGACCGTTTCTTATAAGAGAGAGAGAGATGATGGGGGGATAGGGGCACACTTTAAATCCCTTCGTCCAAGTAGATTGTAAAATTCACAGAAGTTTTTTTTATTTACCCTGTTGAGACATTAATTTGTTCCAGGGCTACAGACGAGACAGTCTTGTTATGTATTTTTTTTGGGAGCGGTTTTTGATGCTTGAGAGATGCTTAACTTAGGTTAACTTGTTTTAAAATAATTACGGTGATGATGCGTCATGTTTCGTATTTGTGTGTCTGATCCAAGTTGAGGTTTTGAATCCCGGTTGAGTTAAGTTCATTCCATACAGTCATGATGATGTCCTTTGGGGGCTCAATCTGAAATTTGACAAATTATAATTGTTTTCATTGAACGTTAGTACAGTATATAGTACGGAATTATAATTGGAAATAATTATCTACATTGGCAAGGATTCAGTAGGGCAAAGTCCCCCTTGATTGAAACTTTTTGGACACCCCTGAGCTAAATGTGTGTTAGGCTAGGAGAAGCATACGTCAACATTTGCAGGGAATCCGGAAAAGCATGGTGCAATTAAAATCTCTAAATGTTTGCCTCGAGTTCATTGAATGGGTTTAGAATAATTGTCCATTTCGAGGTGACCTTGGTCTTTTTTACTCACTAAGTGATCTGACAATCAGCCCAATACAACAGGGAACCAGCACAAGAGAGGAGGACGATGATGAATCTGCTCCAGGCAGACTTGTCTCTGTCCAAACTCATTTAACTAACTCATATCCTATTTAACTATCAATTCATCAATTCACATGTCTTAACTCCGTTAATGGAACATTTACTTAGCACGCAAGAAGGTTGAAGGGACAAAAAAAAATCCTTTTCATACACTAAAATATAACCATAATCCAGCCTCTCTCTCTCTCAGGGCTCTCTCTCCAAAAATACTTAAATGACAATCAACCGACTTTTGATTCTCAAGGACTTAAAAACCTCTCTGATTACTTATTAAACTTTTTACTCTACTCTTTTAAGCCTCAATCCACGTGCCGGTCTCAGCTTACCAATCAATTAACACAAAGGATCTTAAATATTCTATGGTTATTCTCATAGTTTTTATAAACCCTTTTTTTATCATCCAAACTCTATCCTCAGCTTCATTTCCTACAAACTACACTTGGCTCCTAACTAAGACGTCTGCTAATTATATTGCCTAAATTTCAATCCTCATGTCCAACCTTAATTGACACCCCTTCTGTTCGTGATTGGGGAATGCAAAAAAAAACTTTTGCAGCGAGTCTTCAGTTAAGCATGTCAGTTTTAATTTGTTATTGGATTCTCAAGAGGCACGTGTGATTAGTCGAGAGAAACTGTATTTTTCAATCTATTTTCCCACCCCTTAAGGTGCATTGTGTTTTGAAAGTGAGTCGTATCTGTTTTATAACACTGCAGAGGAAATGATGACCCTTTTAGTCATTCCTACAGATCCCCATATTTACAACATCTCCACCCTCATTTAAGTCGGAGAGAGAGATGATGTTTTCCACCATGCCAATTTCAAGGTTAACTAGAGCAGAAAGCTCTTTAGGTAATTGGTGAGGAGATGTGCAAGTTGCACAGGTAAGTCAGGGCCCAAAAAAATATTTGTCCTCATCTTCATCTCCTGGTCGGTTGAATTGAGTGACATTCTCATCATGATGCACCGTTCTCCAATTACCAACCATTTTAAATGGCCTGATCATACACCAATCTGCAGGCCATTAGGCCTCAAACCCTTTTCTCCCACCACCGCATCGTCCTCTCATTATTATTTCTTATTTCTAGTCCTCATAAATTGAATACAAATAATACATGGTGACTGGTCACGTGGATATTGATAAAAAATAACCTCAAGGATTCGCCATGGAATCAAATGCAATCTTTAGAAAGGATTTAATTATGAAAGTGCCGAGGATGGAGTTACAATTTTTTGCTGTACTTTTGTACATTAGGCCCAAATGCTTGCAGTCCAATACCAACTTCCGCATTTGTCCATCTACCTCAATAATTAAGGGGACAGTAGAATGACTCAGCAAAGACTCAAAGACCACCACCACCGCATGACAAACAAACTTAACGACGATGATTTATCGCAAAATTTAACTCGCAAATGCTAGAGACTATGCACACATACGATGCTATGGACATTTGGACGTAATCTACCGATTAGGCAAAAAACGTCCCTCGATCCTCTGCAATCTTCTCAATCTATTTCGAAAAAGTGAGGTACGTGAAACTGTCCCGTGTCTCTCCGCAGTATAATAGCCAATTATAAACTGTTATTTAAAAAAAAGTAACTGTTTATACTTGCCTTGAGAGAGATTGTGGATTGAAGGTGATCAGTACCGGCTATGAAGAGTTGTTATTGGTCGTGTGAAGCAGTGGCAGCTTATGAGACTGGACACGGATAGTTCCATTGGTCGTGGGTTGGCTGGAGAGAGAGTTGATTGCCAAAGCACTGCCATTGTTATTCCCTTCGTTGGTAATGACATGTCGGCCATTGAGGGTACCGGTGGTCGTGACGGTGGCAGTGATGCTTCCATTAGATGACGAGTGGGAGTGGCCATTCGTAAGGGCATGAGAGTGGCCATTCATATGACCGTTTGTAAGGGCAGAGCAGTTGCCATTGGCCGAGATGCCAGAGGCACACGAGACCCGGAGCTCACTTTTTGACTCCCCGCTCGAAGTCCCATTCGTCCCTACGGCGGAGGAGCCATTGTTCCCATTGTGGATGTTTGTCTTCGAACTCGTTCGAAGCGCATTTGACCCGCTCGCCGGAACTGAGGCACTATCATTCTGCAAGGATAGAACGCCTAGGCATTAGTATAAGCTCAGGAGGACAAGAAAATAAATAAACAACCAAGCCAATACATCTCAAATGGCCCTGGAGAAAAAAATAATTTCCTTTCTTAAAAAGAGTTCAGGAAATTAGAAAGCCGTGTGGTCCAACTACCGGCGGTGTCACATGTCCTAAGCAAACTTCCAGCCCGTTCCTATAATAATTCCCAAGACATTTTTTCCAAGCAATTTATCCATCACTTTGTTGTCACATCACTTCCCTTCGGAAGCGGAAAACACCACAAGCTACTTTGATCTTGAACACTTAAGTGCAAAGTGACAGCCAATTATGAACATTTCTCTCTAGCCTATCCACCACCTTACTTACCTACTCATGTACACATATAGACATGTATACCAACTATGAAAAGATTGAGGATTAACGCCACCCCCACTGCCTAGTGAAACCCTACTCTTTCCTTATTGTTTACAATTCTCTGCGAGTAGAAAATGTAGAATGTAGTACTAAACAAATGCTGTCTCACAGAGTTACATCTGCATACGTGGAAGGCATTATGCTTTTCGAATTCCTCTCCAGGAGTTGGTTCGGGTGTCATGTCGGGTTCATGGAGACTCAGCTCGCTTTTCGGTGTCAGCTTCTCCACGATAAATGAGAATCGTGCCAGGTTTGCATTTCTCCATTCCGCCTTCCTCTAAGGACTTTCTTAAGAGCCAACTCGACAAGTTCCAAGAGTTTGAAATATCTTACCAAAGCCCCTCTCGCTTCTACAAAATCTATGCATTATTAGTCTCCACTACTCTTCCCTCTCGAGGTGATTAATATATCTTAAGCTAGAGAGGACTAATGCACAACCAGATGCAATTCACAACTATAGCTAGATCCACACTACACACATTTTCCAGGATATAAAAATCTAAATCCGACCAGTCCATCCGCCACTGATCTTAAGCCCGCTTCTAGCATCTCCTTGAACATCCTAGTATAGGACCCCCCCTGGAAACTACCCATACTATCCATACTTGGCATTGACATTGGGTTTTTGAAACCGGTATGCCATGGCTCTGGTATATATTTTGGCATCCAGAATCCAGAACCGACAGATATGAATGAGGGACACTAAACTCCCGAAAGCAAGTCGACTCTATTCCATAAAATCTTCTTCTCATCCTCTCTCCTTTTTTCCCCGTTCAAAACTGAGAGCTGGAAATAATCCAGATGGTCTCTCGACAAGTTTTTTAATTTCCCAAAATGAGACAATGCCTATTTGCTATTCAGGCTGACTCTAACACTTAAAAGATGCTCAAGAGGAGGAATCCTAGATCCATGAGATACATTTATGTCCTATTTACAAATGTAGGATTTTTTCTTCCTCCAATAATCCTTTCGTCTTTGTCATTCCCAGTTGGCACTTACAATCACTAAATCACCTCCATTCCTCTACATAATTACTCACTCCATACTCCCTACCTCTCTCACTTGATTCCTCTCCAAGGGAGCGAGAAAAAGACAAGGGAATCAAATTAATTTCCTACCGTCCCTCACATTCTTTCCCCACAGAGGACGTGTGTGTGTGTGCGTCTCATATCTCAATTGTGGATTTAAAAGTGGAACACGTGAGAGGAAGTGTGAATAACTTTTCTCCACCCTCGGATTTACGCACTGGAAAGGGAGATTGTTGGAAGGAGTATTGATCCTATGGGGCTTTGGTGGTCCTTTCTAGTGCGGCCCCGTGTGCGGGTCTATAGGCTCGATGCACTATCCTGCATAGCCTCTACGTGCTTGCTCCTTCACATCGATCAAAGAGTTAGGAGGGACTATCCACTATGATAATACACCCTCCATTCACTTGCCAAACTTTTCAATAAAGTAAAAGGGATTCTCTCGTCTCCTTTATGCAATGATTTCTCTTCTCTCTTCGAAAGGGACTTTGTATGGAATAGATAAGCCTGGAGTGGATATCATTCCTAATCCACTCACTGAGGGTTATCAACTTCTTTACAGCTTGGCCATGCACCCATATGAGAGAGATAGTCTACAGTCCTTTAGTATAGGGCCATATAGGCTGTTCAAACGACTGGATAAATAACATGGAAATTCACGAATTCAAAGCCTTTTGAAAATTAGTCATGTACTAGCTAAAAAACAGAGACATGATTAAGATATTAGAATCTTATTGGAAATTCAAGAAGGAACAAAAATTTGGGCTGGCAAGGAATCTAGTCATCCCTAACAGCCGGGTTTTTTTAAATGAAAGCTGAAAGATCGAACATAGAATCTAGAGCGTTTAAAATCTTGAAAATTTTCTAAATCTTAATGGCAATAAATTTAAATAGCCTCAAGGGCTTGAATTCTGTTCTGATTCTGCTTAAGACACTAAATACCGACATCGTAGTTTATGAAAAACCCTACATCAGCAATCCTAACTCCTTGTCTCGTTCCTTAGATGGAGAATTGTTCATTGTTCAATGGTTTTATTAATATAACTGATATATATGGAATATAGCTGATTGTAACAAAACGGGTAGCCATGCTGGAAGAGAAATGAAAAATACTTGGCATGGCAATCCTTCGGGATTCCAAGTTGAATTCAGAGAATCCAAAGGTTACTGTACAGGTATTGAGGGGGGTAGCCTCGTCCCTTCCGACCTGTTAAAAATGCATGAGTTTTGAGGTCTTTTGGGGGAAAGAGCCAGGACGGGTTTCATTTTATTTCTACTCAAGTGTCCTTATAAGAATGTTATTTCCTTCAAAATAGAATCTAGGCATTTTCTATAGATCCGCTCTGCCCATAACTAAACTACCAACTCGTTCCACAAGAATCCGGCCGGGCTTATCCGACTTGCGATAAGAAAGGGGGGAATGAATGTATTCCCCCGCGGTAGTCTCCATAGAAAACAATGGGGGAGGGGTATCCATAATAGATAAGCCGCTCACCTTATCTGCCGGAGTGCGAGGAAGTCTTCGACGAAGCCAAGGATGACGAAGTGCAGCTGAAGGAGGAAGGCGAGTATTTGGGTCCCATTCAAGACATCGGCGAATGAAATCCACAAACAAAGGGTCTTCACAGCCTTTAAGTGCAGTCTGGAAAAACGAAAAATAAGGGTAAAAAATTACAACATTTTTTTATCCAAAAGAATTTTTGAAAACCCTTTTTCTTAAAACTAAAGGTGATCTCATAATAAATCTCTCTCGCTCTCCTTGAGCCTGTCGAGTTCATAAAAGAATTGGAGCTAATTGATTTCTGGTGAAAAAGGAGTCGAGGAGAGAACAATAACTTGCAAGTTGCAACTTGAGCTTAATTCCTGGCTTTTCCCCACCTGACCTAACCTATCCCTCAAAAGCTACGTTACAAATACATCTTGTAATCTCCTATCTTTCTCTCTCCATAATTGTATGGAACCCATCCCAAATCCCCAACTTCCTACATATTACAACGAGGTTGGAGAAAAAAAAGTGAGTTTGTGTCCAAAAGGGAATCTCAGGGTCAAAGTCTTATATATTCCCATTTACATTCTTATTAGTAGTTTGCTGCACATTCCATCTCAAGACGGAGAATGAGCACAAAAAACACTACCAAAAGAAAGGGTTTTAACCACACAAGAAAAGAAGATGAAAAAACGACTCACGACGACGACGACCCCAAAGGGTTGATAAATATAAAGCCTGAGCAAGCAATTCCCTTTCTTCTCCACATAATATTTGACAGAGAGAGAGAGAGAGAGATGTCTATTGACTCTGAATTAGTTGAGTTGAGAAGGCCCCTCATATCACATCCCCCTTTTACTATTATCCTATACAGCCCTTAATTTACAATCCAAAAACGAGTGGCCATTAAAAAAAACAGTCTCAATCATTTCTTGGAAATGAAACATCAAAGGAATGAAAAGATATCCTCGTCATTTATTTCCTCTATTTACTCCTTTTACTATTAGACAGGGATGGGAATAAATCCTAATGGACTATGGGACTCTCCATGCTTGATGGAGATGGAAACAACAGCTGAGAGGGTTGACAAATCAGCTGACCGTGGGTACTGAAGCCAGTTCCAGAGTTCAGAACTACTAGCCTTCATCTCTGAGGGCGAATAATTAATCTTCCAAGGGCTGATTCAGTACCTACTGTCAAGTGTTGGGAAATGTGCAGAGTGACCAAGGGACGTATGTCATGCATGGCCCCTATGGACTTGAGTTGATTTGGAAGAGGTGGCATGCATGCTCTCCTCATCTCGAAAATACTAATAACAACAATAAGAGGTTCATTGTTGGTCACACCGTATTAGGAGAGGTTTGGGTAAATGTATTTCGGAGATTGTGTATCCTCATCTCAAGCAACTTGTGTTCATAAATTAGATTCATAAATGGTGAATTGGAGGGATGAGGGAATAGTGGGATAGATTAATATTTCATATTCTGATGAGATCAAGTAGTAGCCCTTGAAGTACAATAGGATATGGAATCTTGTGACGAAAAAGGAGTTTCGTAGAACATGTACTCAATAAACTTCCAAGTGATTAGGCATCCTCAGACGGAGTCGAGATTGGTATAATAATATTTAGTAACTCACCTGGAGGTCACGAGATCCAGGAGGTCCTCTAAGTTTACCACGGCGTGAACGACCACCAGTCAAAATGGTCGTCCCATCTGCCAACGACTGGGCTTCACAGTAGCGAGGGTAACCTTTCGAACTGTCAAGGCAAACACACAAACACACAAGAACGTTATTATTTTTTGGTCACGGACTGTTAAAAAACTTTTTCTTTATGTCCATTACTAAACCAAGTCATAGATCCACATCCTTAGCCTAAGAATGGAATGACAATGGGGTCGTAATAATAATAATAGGAAAAGGACGGGGGAAATGTCATAAATCCCGGGGAATTCTTGACGGCGTCTCACCTAATAAAGTTTTTGGCTCGTCTGGACACCTCGAGTAACTTTGGTGGAGGCATTCCAAGAAGTTCAATCATACAGGCTAATTGATCTGCCTCATCTTCCCCGGGCAGCAGGGGGTAGCCTGTGTACAGCTCCGACAAGATGCACCCCAAACTATCAAAAAAATAAGAGGAAAACCAATCCATTTATAAACCATACATTATTAAGCACATCAAGTTGTATGAATTGGGAACGAGTTCCAAATCCTGGAGGGAATTCATCTCCCATCTCCTAATCTTCTTGGAACAGCTATTCTCGGACTGACAAACTGCCCTCTTTCTCAAGATCGTACCAGTCTTTCTTAATTAAACTTCGTCCTATACAATTACATTAGATAGATCCCCATAGGGCCAAAACGGCTCTGCTACTACAACCACACTTTCTAGTCCAGGGGGCTATCCATTAACTTGCCCTTCTTCTCTTCAAACTCTATCTATCTACAGAATGGAATACCTCCCAAGTCAGTTTTAATGAAATTTTTACATCTTGTACAAATAGCAGGGAGAACCCTTCACGGTTTATTTATATCTCTCAGAAATCAAGATTCTTGGATCGTCACGATGTACCCTTCCAGCGGGCTCGTAGCGTAGGATTTCAAATACAGCTTTTTAGTATCCATCTTACTTAACATTGAGCTCTATGGACCTGTCTACCTGTTCCATCAAATGGCAGGTCAAGTGTAGTGAAGACCCCTCTCTGGGCTTTATGCCTCCTTCACTTGTCTCAAACGTCTTGAAGGTAAACTATACTTGCCATTTCACTTTTGTTGACAACTTGTAAAAGGAAAAAATAAAGGCTATAGTCACCACCACTGGCTTTACTGAGTTTTCAAAATTCTGCATGCATAAAAAGGCTTCTAGAAAGTTTAAACTGGCACCGACTTCCTGACAGAGTCTAACTTTAAGCTGACTAACAGAGCATTGAATTTTCAGATATTTTTATAGAAAATAATCCCAAATCTTACCTCCACATGTCAATCGGAAGTCCATACTTGGCCCCAAGGATGACTTCAGGGGCTCGGTAGAAACGAGACTGGATGTAGGTGTACACCCTTTGGTTCTCGTAGCAACTGGAACCGAAGTCAATCACCTGGAATCACCAAAATAATATATACCAAGTTAGTCATCATTCGAAATAATTGCAAATACAATCAATTTCATGTAACATAAACCAATCAATACGATTATATATAATTAGGGGACAGGGGTCGTGAAAAGCACACTTTATCAATACTGATCAACATACTTATAATAAGTTATAACGAGACATGAAATGGTTACAGTGCTTGTGTGACATGTATTGAAGATCAAAGATCAGTCGATTTAATTGTAATCTGATTAGTATACAATGTCAAATGTCAAACTAAATATAACCCTCACTTTGCCAGGCCCTAAAGGAAATAATGACATGACATCAGAGTCAATATCAACTCAGAGTTCCTAATGGAGATTGTAATATGATATCATCTTGCCCTTTTCTAATTACAAAGACTTCCTAATTTCAGATCCAAGTCAATATTTATTCCGTTCAGTTGGTCCACACTTAATTTCGACTTGTAGTTCAATCCACGATTCAAATCCAGTCCAAGATGAATTTAACTTCAAACTTCTCCCTGCATATCATCCCTCTAATCAAAACCTGTCAATTACAAGTATTACGACCCCAAGGACTTTCCACGGAGGTGGCTAATAATGACAATTTCAACCAAGACAGAATGACACAATCCTAATACGAAGGGCTCTCAATTGATCCCAGAATCAGAATCCCCATTCATAAACGTGCAAAAATGCAAGGAGCTAGGAACTAAGGCAACATACACTGTTTCCTAACAACCCTATGGCATCATATGGAATCTGATATGCAACCACATAGACAAGAGAGACCGACATTCCGATTCAAATAATATCACCTAGTCTACAAGCCTCTGTCTGTAATGACATTCCTATGACACACGAAATAAATTGGCTCAAATTCTTGCCACTCCAATGAGCTTCCTTTGAGTTGACTTGAATTGTTGAATAATACAAGTCAGTGTGAGACACGCAGAGATAATATTAATTTTTCCGCCTTGCATCATCAAGGGTCATCCATAAGTGACATTGAGATCAGATATAAGACCCCTCTCTGTCCTATTACTCGAAACTTTCGTGTCAATTGTCAAGTGTCAATAAGCTACAGAGGTTGAAAAAGAAAACTGGACGGTATTGGTGAACAAGCCTTGTGTAAATAATAGTAAATAATCTTGGGGTATGGTCCTAAAGGGTTTTCCTCAAATCATTGCAAACTTCACCTAATTACATGTACAGAGACGTTTTGACCGTTTCTCTTTATGTACGACATGTAGCATGTGGAAGAGTAGTGCTTTTTCCTTACACACTACACACTAGTACAAATAGAGCCTCCTTCAGTTTTCAACTCTTGAACATTGTCGAGAGAAATTGGCAAACTTTTTTATCCCCTTTAGTTTACTTGTCTTTAGAGAGAGAGAGAATTTATTTATTTACTTGGGTAGTTAGGATAAGACAGAGGCTTGACTGACTAGTCCCACCCCTTACACTCTGTGTGTACATGTTGTGTATTCAAAGTTGGATTTTTAAAAAACACTATGTACCACCACTACTTGTACAAAACATGATGACATTTTATAAAAATCCAAGCCTCCACAGTTTCATCTCAACTATAAAGAAATTCATTCAGAATTTCATATCTCTCCCCTTGTAGCTTGAGAAACTTGGACGAGCTTTACAATCTCAAAAAAATTCAGTTCTCCACAAGTTGGGAGAGAGAAAAACGGTTGGGATTAAACTGCATAATGGATGCTGTGCAAGCCAAATCCCATCTCCATTATTATATTAGCATTACAAGAGAGAGGAACTCGAGTGGATGGATCTCGAAAAATTTCTGACTTCACCAAAGCCAAAATCCAAGACCCTAAAAACCAAAGAGCCACTGTGCAAAATTCTTAAACGATTAGTAATACTCATAAAGTATACATACACACGAGTCTGGAAATATTAACCCTTTAAAAAAAACACTTGGACTCCTGGCAGAAACGATTCGTACAAGTACCAACGAAACTGGTGCTAAGGTCTAGTAGCTCGGTAGAATGACGAGGAAGTGGAAATGACTTTGTGGGAATTAATTGATAAATGATAATACGATCTGGTTTCCTTGACTGAGGAACTAAGTAGGATAATCACATGGAGAGAGAGAGAGATAATAATTATCCTAATGGCATTCATGCTCACTTACAATGGTCCATACACGAGGAGATAGATGATGATTCGATTAGAACCAACACCAACCACCACATATTTTTATCATTCCCTATTATCCTCAAAATCCTAGGGCTGAATTAGCTTTGTTGCAGCTCTAGAAAATCCTCTTCCCATCTATTAGCTATTATTTTGTGGGATCATAGGCGATTTGGGATTATCTAACTTTAAATTCAAACCCTGCTGGATGTATCGGTGTATGTAGAGGAGAGAGAGAGAGAGAGGAGAGAGCTAGCAGGTAAGTGTGACCATTTCAATTTGACACTGCACCAGAGTTGTCTCTAAATTCAATTTTGTGTCAACACTAATAGTCAAAACGACTACCTTGCTACTGCCAAGTCCATTCTCCGTTCTACTCATTAATATTTTAAATAAAGCCTCAAAAACATTTTACAAGCCCCTCTGTGATTGTGATACATGTAGCACATGGAATTATCTAGCCAGTGCCAGTGGGTAGTAATCGTAATTGATATTTTTTTCACTAGGCTAAATAAAACCGCAAGCCAAATCGAAACAGAGACAGGAAATCAGACCGTTTCTCCTTTTAGAAAAAATTATATGTTAAATCCCGTACAAAAAGTCAATGCCCACACCCTTCCTTTATTCTCATCGTATCGTTTCATCTCCATCAAATCATCGTATTGACATGGGCCTGAAAAATTTACCATCTACATGTCAAAAATATCTGTCAATAAACTCCTCCCCTGGCTCAAAGGTATTTGTATTTGTGCAACAACTTTTTTTCATTTTACATACAACTTTCCAATTCAATTTTCAATATCCTGGCATTTTGGGGGGAAAGTCTTGTCGATTTCCACAGAAGGAAAAATCCAAAATCCACTACCTTTTCCCAATTTTTATCTTTACAATTTCGATGGAGAGAGGGATAATAATTTTTATACTTTTATTCCTCGTCTGTATTTACAATCAAAAGCCTCAAGAGCTCCCTTGTATCAAATTCCCTATACATGCTAAACTAGCTGTTACTTTTTTTTTTACCCCGAGACGGAAGTATGGTAAGAGAATTAATTTCCATAAAAATTCTACCATCAAACTACAAGTGAATCTCGTTGAAATCCCCGTCTTCTTGGACCATTAAAATACTTTCCATACAAAAACTGGAGAGACGAGAAGCCTCAACTCTTCCCATTAGACTCTAAAGGGGCTGTTTATAAAGTTTAAACACTCAGTGCCTTATAACAAGATCTATCAACTTCAATGAACTTGACCCATCGTTTATGAACATCCCCGTGAGCCTTATTTACTATTTGAGTTTAAAGTTTCCTTATTTAAAAATTCAGAAATCTAAACCACCCATCCTCTCTCTCTCTCTTTTCTTCATTAGAGTTTCGAAAAAGCTGTTGGAACTTTGGTGCTATATTATTCTTAAGAGGACATTAAATAAATAGCACAAAGGATCTGGGTTCACCTCTCCTTTGTTCCTACAGCTAAACGATCTCCATCCAACTATTTCCATATATCCCTGCAGACGGATTCGAAAAAGGAACCGGATCCTTATCAAAATCCTATTTACGAACAAAGCTCGCAGGGATTGCATTACATATGCAATACAAATTTAATATTTAATACCCGTCCCAAACTCTTCCATCGAATCCTCCATTTAGATTTTTTTTTAACCCGTCTGCATTTACTCTCATGTCTGACCCATGGGATTTTATTTGAACTGCTACTCGTACCCATCGTCAGTGTGTGTACTTTAAAGAATGAGGAGTGGATACAGGCAGACACTGCACAGTCAACAATAGGGACAATACAGCCGGACAGAAAGAGCTCTCTTCTGGCAGATGGGAAATGAAACGAGAATTGCGTAACGGTACTCGATGAGAGAGGAGTAGTTGGTGTTTGCACTCGTTGTTGCAATTATTTTTGCAAAACCACCCCAACGGCTGAATCCTATTAACTAAACTCCACCAACACTCCAACTTTATTCATCTCTCTCTCTCTCTCTGAGCAAGTTAAGCCATCTCGTTCATCAAGTCTTGATGGTATTTATCATAATCTCTTCACATCTCACATCTCACCATCGCTTCTTTTCAAAATTCAAAAGCTAGTCAAGCGGAATTTAGACCATCATCAAAGCCATACACACAGAGGCTAATCAACCTTATTAAAAACTTTACCATGGCCGACTAAGGGACTAGAAGAATTTAAATATTTCACTACTCTTGCAGGAAATATTTACTACCTAGTACCTAGAGAGACTCAGAGAACTGAAAGAACACTATAAGGGGCTTTCTGCGAATGGAAATCTCTTTATAAACATCAGCTCAGGGTGTTCCACCAAAAACGAATGCAAAACTCATCATACTCCCTTTTCAAGTGCTTTGAATTATTATCTTAATATGATTATTTAAACACTGGACTAGTCTGCCAGATTTTCAGAATTTTAATGCCAACCAACGAGCCTGGATGGAATACAAAGACTTTTCCTTCCATGACCAAGGATTAAAATTAGCTGTCCAAGCCTGTAAGAAAAGTTGTAGGTAAATGATGAGGAATAGTGCTTTTGATTCTTGTCTGAAATGACCCTTTCTCATCCCTCATAGTTAGTCGGATAAATCTCCCCAACTTTGGTTCACTGATGAACAACACGATGATGGTGATGATGATGATCAGTATCATGATTGCCTTTCTGATTTGTGCGGATGAAAAAAATCCTACCTCAATGTGTACATGCTACCAAAAAGCCTTGTTCATCTGGCTCTTTTTTGGTCGGGCTGACGTAACTTCTGCGGGGATAGTGATTATCATTAAAAGCTAAGAACCCTGTCTGCTGCCTCAAACCCTCAAGAATACCGAGTACCCAGACAGAGCTGTGGACTTTTAGAGCCCGAGTGGGTGAGTTTCTGCAAATTGTTTAAAAATCCCAATAACACAACCAAAATCCTACCCGCTTTGCTTTGTTCCATTGTTTACCCAAGCTACTAGACGGCTCAATGGCTTCGTCATCTTTGGGCTCAAAGGAGTTTTGCAAAGCTGCAGTTAGGCTTTGAAATCCAAAGTTTTTTTCCCCCATCCATTTCCAATATCCTCCTGCCTAAAGGCTCTTGTAGTCTGTGCATTCTACCTGCTTTTGAAATCCTAATTGATTGCAATGCTTGATTGCTCCGAGTTCAAGATGAGCTCCGAGAGTAACTGTTGGCCTTTCGTTTCAGTTATAATCTGCAATTTTTTAACTGCACTTTTGGCTCTAATACGTGGCATTTTAAACAGGGGATATAGGATGCACCATAATAAACACAATATCGACAATCTAACACTCAAGATGAGTCAAGACTCAAGAGCTACAAGTCTGAGAGGGATTTTGAGCCGTGGCGAACACCACAACTCAGGGAGGATGGACGAATATGGCTTGTGTTTTTATATCCTCATAAATGTTTACAAGTAAATAAATCTCGACCGCGGTTCAAGCTTTATGGAATGTTCGTGGGCAGACTAAGTGGATGAGATATTATGGAAAACACAACGAGAGATCAAATGTCATTGGAACTTGGGGACTTTGGCTTTTTTTCTCTCTCTCTCGGGATTTTGAAATCATTGAGATTCAATACAAAATCTCTGATAATGAATGCGGCATCAAAGTCTAGAGCTGTAATCCTGCACAGATATTATGCCGACCCATTAGGGTCATCCTGATCATTTAGGTCAACTGTCGTCAAGTCTCTCCCTCGTGCAACTAGCTATACGAACACGACACGACCCAAGGGATATACTTGTTGGAAATCTAAAGATTATGAACTTGACTCCCTTTACCCAATAGTCTAGTAGTTTCAAAGTATAAAAATATAAAGCATTAACAAAGTGCTAGAGAGCAGAGAGAGAGAAGAGACTTTGAAAGCCTGCTTGACCAGCTTGGCCACCTCGGCCAATGATTTCCTCATGTCCAACCAGTCACAATTTTCATTATCAAGTTCTTGAACCAACTGACTTTATTTTATTGCTCCTTTACAATGGCCTCGCTACATTCGATAGATTAGCAACACATCCCTGTGCACTTTCAAGGAGCCAAACTGCACTGTTTTTTTAAAGCGGATACTTTACAACCTTGTTGACTCGGTTCAAAGGCATGAAAAATACTAAGAGATACATCTCTTGTTCAGCTAAAATCCTTTATGATCTCCTAAAAGCCACCACCACCACCACCTTTTAAAACAAAACATCCTCACACGAACATAGATCTAGAATAAAGGGATAAGAACCTCCAAGGAACAGAGACCCACCCAATTTATTGATCTCAGCTTCTTCACTTTTATATTATTAAAGTCCTGTACACTCTGCCCTAACCAGAGTTCCCCAAGAGTTTCTCTCTTGATCTGTTCATAAACTACGGAGATCTCCTAACTTCCTCAGAGGGTCATTACCAACAGCTGAGACTTTAAAGCACAATGTATAATTAAATCCCTATGGACGAAACATACTCTAACCTTCTGATAACTGCAGAGAGAGAGAGAGAACTTTAATCAAAGGTATTCATTCATCTCTTGTCTCTATTCAATAGTTTGATCAAATAAGTGGATTGAAATGGATAACCATATGCGAAGATGTTGTGATGGGATTTTTAATGTGTGTTATTATTGCAAGACCCTCGAGGGAATTTCCCTCGTGCACGTAATTAATATCTGATAATTAATATCAAGCCTGCAAGTATAAAAATGCCGACAGAGGGGAAACTGACTCTTCAGATGTCAGAGGCTCCTCTACTTAAGGTCAAACTGATTATGGCTACTCAACCATGGACTCTCTAATTGTTGGAAGACATATCCATCCATCAGGACTAGGTAGGACTATGACACGACATTGTAGGGCATATGGCTTTTATGGAAGTGGCCATCGTGAAGAATTATGAATTAATAGCCTCATTATTGCAGCCATGTACTAAAAATACCAACTTTTTTCCCCTTTATGGTAAATTTGGATTCTAGAGATAATCATCGATCAGCATCGATCGAGATATTTTATACGATCGTAAATGATATGGGCAATCTGGGTATCTGGATGACGTGGATCGATCCTAAATGTCCGTCATGGTCATTAATAATTACCTTGAGAAAGTTGGACTGATTTAATCGGCCCGAGCCAATAGTATTAATAGTAATAACAGTAAGACGGACTGGGATTGTTGAAAATATTTCTAATCTGAATATCACACTCACGACCGACTAAGACTAGCAGTTGGGGCAAAAACTAATAAGCTTAAATAAAGCTTTTGATCCATACTAAAGTATAAATAGTTCATTAATTATAGCCAATCAGGGTCATTAGCACCTCAGAGTTAGCGTCATGGGCTAAAAAGCTAAAAACCTACAGCTACATCAACAGCTCGCCCCAGTTTCTGAACAAAACAGTCTGTCCCTGATGGATCAATCTGGTTATCTGAGCCGACTTGGGAACTTTTTACGATTCAGAGGTGATACAGCTTCTCTCGTCTGTTCAATAACTAAATCCATCCTACCAACACCTCCAACCACCTCTTGTACATCATATTTTTTAAAAAATTTAAAGAGCCCAAACGAGTTTTTGATCCGTCCTCTATCTTCAGACTCGGACTTTAATTGAAAAACACGTGAATACCCACTGAATAAAAAGAGCTCTGTAGCCTTTTTTCAAGTAAACTAGAGAGAGGAAAGGCCCCCCTCTCTGCTCTGGATGGATGAGACTTTCAGCTCTGCCTCTTACCTGAATTCCACACCTCACACAATCTTTCCACAACAAAAGTGAACTCACAACCTTTGCGAGCAACTTGAAGTCTTAAACCTTTAAACCCATAATTAGTAATTAGAGTTTTTTTTATTATTATTATTTTACAAAAGCAGAGGATAAAACGCTCTGGACCGCAAGTAGGAACAAGTCCAAGGAGGAAACACGTACAAGTATTGGCATTAACCCTTCTCTGGATAGTAATTATAACCTCCGGCGGAACCAACTATTAGTCAGAAGTCGTTGGGCTCACACAACCTACGAATAATAAGTATACAAAAAATCTTCACCTCTCCCCAAGGCAAGGGCTCTTAACAATGACCTTCAAGGGCTAACGTGACAAGTGCAAAGGGTTAAGGGGTCAAAAGGTATATTATAAAATAAAATCAAGTTCAAAATAACTAGACACATTTATAAATATTCCATGGCATTATTATTATTGGAGGTGATTTAGCTATCGCTATAGGCAAAGCAATATGGACGAGTATTCTATGGCAATTTGCAAAAGGACGGAAGCCCTAAAGTAGTCCAGATTAAATATATAAAAAAAGTCAGTTACAAGTTAGAAGTGGGAAGTTTGGGCCACCGTGGGAAATTCCCAAGCTTTGTCCAACCATCAACCTGATTATCATAAGTGGGTGTAATGACACCGCAAGATAAGCTCATTTCCTTCAACTTTATATTCTCGTCTTTAGATTTAGCATTTTCGAATTCCTTTGGGATATTCTAATCTCTGCACATGGTGGTTGTGCTGTGGTAGACATGGGATTTTTTAAACTTTTTTTATTTCCTTTAACGACCAAGATCACCAGAAAAGTATAGAGAAATGATCGCCCTTGAACCTCGTGATGGGTCTTGAGTCTCCTAACCAAGAGGCTCTCTCTATATCTGTTTACATCAAAGCACGTGTGACATGGCATGGAAATTAATTCACACCTGAACTTTACACAGTTTAAGAAAAAAATACATCCAACAATAAGAAAGGTTAAACTTAATTATCTCTAGGCGATGATAATTGGGCCAAGCTTTTTAATGTAATTATTTCTACCTTCTCATCCACACTATTTACAATTATATGGACTCGGATGTCATTGCCAGTTATTACTTATTCCTACTCAAGATCAGTTAATATGATTTTGACTCAGGGTTTTCCCTACCCACCTCTTAAAATCCAGATCAGTTGCGATCCCGAGAAAAATAAGGCTGGAGCAAGAAATGCAATTAAAAAAACACGATCAATAAGCCCGTTATTAAACCTGTGTTGCTGAGAAACAAATTTTGACTGACGAGAAGCATCCTATGATCAAAACAAAGTACCACACCGGCTCAAGAGAAGCCTACTCTATTCCAAGATGTCTGTCAAACCGAGAATAGCTTATTGGCATGGCCACTAGGCTTATCATAATTAATCACATCTACATTCTTCCAGATGCCTCTCCTTTCACCTGGATTAAATAATGAAAATAGAAGACTCCCGCATGCCTCAGCTCACAGTAAATAAGCCATGCTCCACTTGCAATTCCATAGCTCCACCTTTATCACAAAAGCTAATAAAGCTCTCATACCCCGAGAATCTCCTCGCTAATATACCCGGCTACTTTATACTTCCAGACCAATTCTTGATAGAAATAAAAATTGCCCGCTTCTCTGAAACATATCTCTCTAGAGTCCCTCAATCAGAAAAATTCCAACAATTGCAATCCTTTCAGTCTCTCAGAACTGGAGCTCTGGTCTCAAAGCTGGAGTCAATAAGCTTTAGAGTCCATACGTGTAGATCAATAGTCTTCTCTTTGATAAATGAAAATATAAAAAACACGAGCCTCTTTCTACAAGAAGATGGAAGGGAAAAAAATAATACAAATTATCATGGACCAATACTCGTCCTCTTCTGGCATTCCAGAAACACTCTACCATATAAACCCATACTCGTATAAGCTGCAAACACTTGATAATGCCTGTGCAATAAAGCCCAAGGAATATAGCATCTCCAAACTACATGCTCAATATTCAAGAGGATGATGAGGATGATATGGCGATGGTGATATGCAAGTAATATAATGGTAATAATCATAATAAATGTACTCACACAATAATAATATATAAACCCATGTGGGCATGTAATAATATATTTAAAGTAGTTCTCCCTAATAGGTTTCGGGGACTCGATTCCAGCACATGTGAGCTTTTCAAAATGCACAGTCAACATTCCTTATCGGACATTTCTCTCCCTCAAGAAGAACATGATCCCCGTCCATGAACAGATAAATATTATCTACCAGACTCCTTTTGGCAGTCAGCACGTCGCATATCATTCCTATCATCATCATCATCATATCATCATCTTAAAACTGACAAGACAACGTCCAGCAAGTCTTTGCCATTGAATCTCGTGTATAGTAAGCAGCATATGCAGAAATGTTTCAGGAAGAAGGGCTGCATAGTAGTCTACGTGTCTGCAGAGATGAGACACAGAGAGAGAGAGATCTGTTACAGTTTGCTAATTGGAACTTTCCAAATAAAGCAATTCGTAATTGAGATTTTAAGACTCCTATGACCACCACCGACCATCATCTCTTCCCAAATTCATTCACATACTTTGGACACCGATAGCCGGTCTTGGATGATGGAAATGTCAGATGATGATCGTCTCTTAACTCTTGAGAGGATCATTGAATGAGGAGTAACAATAAAAAGATAAACAAATCTCGAGTCTCCCTCTCCACGGAGCGTTTGTAGTGTAAGTGTATGTATTTAGTATTTACGAGTTCAACTTGAAACATGTTATTATTATTTTCACACGCCGGCTACTAACACCGACACCACGGACATGTATAAAAGTCATTCAAGAGTTCACAACTGGAAGGAGGAACTCGGAAGATCCATCCACCATCCCTGACGTCAGAGACAAATCACTTGATCATATAGACCTTGTAATGACTTGTAAATTTTTAACCGTCCTTCTCCTCAATGAGGGAGAACCCGTTCCAAAGACAATATCCCATCGCCTCTTCATCATTTCCAAATTCTGACTGAGATAAATTATTCAGAGACTCATCTTCAATAAACTTACAGTCTGTTCAACTCGAAGATTCTCTCATAGATTTTCTCTCCATTGGAGAAACGCTGCTGGTTAGTTTATTAAGACACGGAATCCCCATCAAGCCCATCATTTATTCACTTAAGGGCCATTCATATAATACAATATAAAATATAACCCAAAGGCTCAATCCACATCTTCTCTCTCTCTGGTTGTAATTGACCAAACACGTGGGACACGAACAACCCCCAACTTGTGTAGTTACAACTTCTTTAAAAATACAAAGCCCCTCTGACCAAGACTTCTACTAAACTCTATTTCTTAGAACATTGGTGGGGGGAGGGGGGAATAAATTTCACTTGCAAACTCCAAATCAACTTCAGCCTACCAAATTACGTGGACATGAATCTTTTTCTCTCTTGTTCTTTTCAAAAATCTACTTTATCCCTTTTCAGGCAGAGTTAAACTCTTGGCAACCATAAGCCACGTAAGCCATTAATATTTATCGATCACTTACAATTACTTACGTATGGTATACAGAGCTAAAGCTATCAGAGAGGAACGAAACCAGGTCGGAATGAAGTGGAAATCTTATTCAAACAAAAATCTGTGTCTGCTACTGACTAATGTGTAGGAAACTTTCGATCGTGACCATTCGCAGGTTAATTACCACTGGGTAGATGAAAATCCACTCTCCACTAGTTTCCACAGTTTTAATAGCCCACACTACTAGGATCTGATTTAAAATTTACATTGAAGAAGAGATGTTTTCGAAAATCTGAAGAAAAATGTATCCCAATTGAAATTTTGGGGTCTCGTAAATTCTAGAGTTTAGAGGTGTAAATGCAAGCACAAAGTACAAGGAGAATAATAATAATAATAATATAATTAAATTACTTAACACGAGGATGCATACACAGGGTTATTGTCTATTTATTTATATTCTCGATTGAGAAAGAGGGAAATGTTTTGGCAGGAGTCCAGGCGACCTCGACAGTCGGGGCCTTCTTTTTACAATTACTAAAGGATCGTCTGTGTGTATGAGAGTTTTCGAGATGCTGAGGATTTCATGTTCTGATCTTCTAGTGAGTGTGCCATATTACCACTAACACTACACAGGACATTTAACATTGAAGCTAATTCAACTTTTTACCTGCCCAGTGTTTTAGACCATGTTCCCCACCATGTGATTATCACGAATATGACTCTCTGATGATAAGGGAAGAATTTTTAGATTTCATGACCATCTTCTTCACTTAAAATAAACTTGGGAGTTTGGAATTGTTGTTGTAAATGCTAGTACAAATAATACACACTCATCTCCATAATATTATGAGCAAAGCCAACAGACAACAAAACCAAATGCTCCAAAGTTCATTGGATTTTGAATTAGATCTCTTCTCTGGCTTCCTATATAATATTACATAGTGAATATAGCCCCTCTAACTCCACTCTGTTTCTGTTCCATACCGTGTTTCTACAAAGTACAAATACACAACAGACATCTAAATTCCAGTCTAAAACAGAAACAGTACGGACTGACACTTGTCTCTCGTCCTGGAAGAGGATGAGGGCATTTAACTTAGATTTACAGATCATTATCATCAGCATCATCATAACAATCCAATCAAGTCCTTCCCCTGCAGACTTGTATTAATTTCCCACTCTTGACATTCTCAGAATTCCTCATTTACATAGAAACACTCGACACTCTCGCACTCTCGAGTGTTTGGATTTACGGTCTGGCCAACTCTAAACTCCCACGGTCAGATTTAAAAGCTGGATTTCGGACGTTTGATTTCAACATGAGATTCAAGTAGTTGTCATTACTTGTCTTAAAGCACTTTTCCTGCATTTTTTTTTCTTTTTATACAAAACATAAACTCCCTCATAGAATCTAGACAATCCCTGGCTCGAAGATATTCAGCTAGATAAGCATTTATTAAACAAGTGAAGAATTTAACGACATCCACTTATCCACTTGTATCCTCTGGTTGGGCTTGTACTAATCAAGTGTAAAAAAAATACCTAAGAAGTAACAATGGACTGGTACACTACACGTACACACGTAGTTGGCACTATAGACCCGTCGTGGAGAAATCTAGATGTTGAAATCTAATTCACCTAAAGTTTGTCTCTTGTCAGAGTCCTTGTGAGTACAAATTGGTCGAGTGGCTTTGAGCTATAGAGTTTTGTCACTCGACGTGATTTGTAACGATTGTGTACCTATGTGTATGCAAAGTATTTACACCAGAGGATATAGAAATCAGATCGATCAGCCTCTAACAATGAAGCCGTGGAAACTACCGCAGTCAACATTTCAACAATGGATATTTAGATGATTGGGAAAATCGCCAAGAGCCTATTTCTCAAAATCCCAATAAATTGTTGAGACAAGCAGAGAAGCACAATGGGATCGGATCAACTCATTCAGAGAGAGGATTATGCAATAAGCCAGTTGGATATTTTATATTTACTAAACACTACCAACAACCTCTCCCAACCTACAATCCAATTCATCTCAAATGACATTTGGTTTGGAGGGATTTGAAATCCGTGAATTCTCATATGATTTTGACACTGGCTCCTCCGCATACCTTGATCGGGACTTGTGACAAATAGACAGACTTGTACTAGCTACTCGGAGGTAATTTGACCCTCGGCCTCTACCTGATGAGGGGGGCTAAAATGTCTTGCACAGTTGTGTTATTGTAATCAGTGTCAAAGGTGGAATACGGTTAAATTAGATACATAAATAGATTTGATTGCTTTGGTATTTGTTTTTTGCACGAAACCTGGGTCGTCTTCAAGATGCTTATAGCCTGGGTGTGCTTCACACAGAGTTGGATCAACATCCTCCATTCAGCATCAACCTAAATCTTTTTGTGACATTAAAAAAAACTAAAACTAACGGCCTCACTTCCTTCACCGGATAATTGCCTTTTCACGTTCCCAAAACTCATTAAAAGGTTTAGAGGCAGTCTCTCTCAAATAGAGAAAATGTGTCACTCGAAAAGAGCATCAATTTCGTTGATGGATTACTCCATTTTAATTGACACCCTTGTCTGCTTTCAATTCCACACAACCTCCTCCATAAGGATAAGACAGTTAACTTTAATCTAAACTTCCACCCACCCACACCAATTCCTCAGATCCTTTACCCATCCAATCAACCCCTAAACTAAGCTCACCTAAATTATCAACAGATACGTAAAAGCACCAGCTCAAAAAAAAACGAAATTCCAATTAGATCCAAAACGCTTGTCAGACAGGACGTGGATTTGTTTTTCTGCCTACAGACACCCAAGCGTCCGTTGCTCCGAACGTTACCTAAGACCAGTCGGTCATCCATGATGAACAGGTTCATCTGAGAAGGACAAATTATGTCGCCTAGACTCAGGGAGGGCAATGGCAAACTCATTAGCTCGTCGCTCTAATACATTCATAGAATCTTGGACGGGAAAAATGAGCCCGGAATTCTAAAATCCCTAATCTAGAATATTTCTCATATTCGACTCTCTGTTATTTTCAAATAATTTCTACTCTCCAATTTGTTCAAATCCCACGCTCCAGCATCATGGCCTAGACTCTAGACTCTAGACTCTAGACACACGAGTACTAGATTCCAAATCGGTCGTACAGAACAACCTAGGCACACTCTGCTATAACATGTAAAATATATGCAAAATCCGGCTATTTCATGGACAACTTGTCATCATCACCATTATCAATTTGATCGTCGTATGGATTTGTACTACTCATGCACAAACGAGAGGCTATAGGCATTTCAAATATTAAAAATAGTTCAGCATCTCCAATACCAATAATACCCTCTTCACTCTGTAGAGACACGAAAAAATTTCAAACTGTTAGAACATAAATATATACAAGAGTATCCACAATAAGATTTGGTATGAACCTCATTGCCCTCTCTCTTTCTCTATTAGCCAAAGGCTTAAAGGCAATCCTGTGGTTCGATTTATATCGTTTTATCTCATTACCAATTTCATACTCATAGGTCAGGTAAGGCAGAGCTAGGAATTAGTTGGTTTTTTATTATGCTTGTTTTTTTAAATACAAAATCAAATGAATGTGGGTTTGGATTTAGATATTTTTTAAATCAATGCTTCTATAGAAAATTATATTGTAGGTAAATTTTTAACCAATAGCATTTTCTACAGGTTGAGAAGGGGATAATTAACTTTAAGATAATAATAATACAAATTTCAACCAATAATTTGTTTAAAATTCTATTCCCACAGTTCCAGCTAAGGAATCACATAAAATAACTGCATTTCTTCATTAATAATAAACATACAAAACAGAGAGACATTAAGGAACTGAACTGAACGTATTGATTACTCAGGTCAAGCCAACGAATCTCAAGATAAGTTCGTGTAGGCGAATGACCCTTTGAGACTTAAAAAAACGTTGACCACCCTAACCTTCTCTGTGAATTATAATAACCCTAATCAGCACTATTATAATACATATATTTATATTAGCATCCATTTCATTCCTTGAAGGATAAACGTATGAATACTATCTTTTCCTTTCATAGTTAATTAGCTCGTCAGAATTAACACTACAAACTACCATGCCGAGATTTCCCATAATCATAACCCTATAAAATTTGGTACCACTGCCTATCGTAGCACTATTAGGGCAGACAGCCCACCTGGATCTCATCTCCTTACTCCAACTAATCTCCAACCTACGTAATAATTATAACTAACCACTAATCACACACACACACATGTATGTACTACTTTGTTAAATTTATTAAAGAAAACACGTGACCAATCAAACCTGAATGAAATACGACAATGGCAAATAGACAGTGTCCCACCGTTTTATGAAAAACTACAAGAAAAAAAGCCTCAAGTATTTTTAACCTACTAAATAAAGGCAAATTATAAATCCTGAGAACCCAACCCTCCCTCATGGCTCGCCTTGAGTTAACTTTTGGAGATTATCAGATTATACAAGCTCCTTAACTCTGATTATCTTAATGTTATGGCAAATCAGTCCTGAGTGAGTTATGGCTTCTAAATCAAATTAATGAACCTTATGGAATGGACAGGAAAGTGTCTAGAGTGTCTTGTGTCAATTCAACACTGCCTGTCATTATCTTGGGGGGATCAGTACGCCAGCAGATGCTCGAAAAACCTTAAGAGGACGGTCATAAATATAGTACCTTGTTCAAAGCTGTAGGGGGCTCTAAAAGTTTCGAAAAAAATTCAATGTCAATACAGCTTATGCTGAAATACCCACAAATCACTTCTGAATTCTGATATCACAAAAAAATATTTAAAGTATAATCCCTTCTCAGTTCTGACTGAGGAACTGTGAGACCGACTCCCACACGTTGAGTTATGCATTGTATTTTGCATCCTTATGGGTATTAAGCTTATTTTTAATGAATCCTGATTGGAAATTAGTAAATCAAATTTAAGTTCTTCCCAGCACAGCAAGCTATCACGTCGAACAGTAGCGTGTATGCATATCGTACACTAATACCAACTATGGACTTTATGGAAATTCTAGAGTGGGCTTGTGAATCTACAATCCATAAGTCCCTCTTAAATTACTATTTATAGTTTCAGTACTTTTAATCTATATTCCTCGTGTCTCATAAATTAATTGGGAATTGGAAGGAATTGGACAAGAGCGATCATCTTTGACAGGGGTGGGTTCCAAGTATTTAAAAACAAAAAAATACAGTGTTGGAACTTTGAGCAGGTGGCATATGTTATGGTCGATGGTAGAAACAGACTGATTCACAAAAAAAACTTTTCATTGCTATTTGAAGCCTAATAAAAAATTTAGTTAAAGCCAAATTCAGCAGAAACTTAAATCTGTATGAAGGAAAGTAGTTAAAACTTTTAGAAAAACACTTGCGTTTTAAATTTGAATAAGTCAAAATTGTAATTCTAAATAAAACTCATTCATTAAAATGAGCTAAAGTGAAAATTTCCAACTAATTTGAAAAATTATTCATTAAAACTAAAAGAGACGAGAAACTAGAGCTTTTTTTAAATTGCTCATTTACTTAATCAACGTTCTAAATATTAGTGAGAAATTTACAAATGCGCAAAAAAAAGTTAAAAAGTTAGACCCGCATTGAAACTTGAAAGTAAATACCCCTAAAATATCTCATAAACATTATATCAGACTCTTTACATGTCAGCCAAGTGAAGAGAAGGATAACAAACAAAAGTCAAAAATACTTTCCCACAAATTGCTACAGAAACATTTTCTTTGAATTTACCAACTTTGAGGAATCAAATATTTAAAAATCCAACTCCAACAACTTAATTACATTTGATTGATTGTTAGCCGGAAGAGAATAGCCAGAAATGAGAAAAGTCGGGGAAACTAGTTGAGACTCTTATAAACTGCCTATGACCCACTTTTCCACCAAACTTTCGCAATAAATTTCGAATTCGCACAATCCTCCAAATATTTTGAAAACATGGAACTTTCAGTTTAGAGAAAGGAAAACGCTCCTCGTTCTATCAAAGCGAAACAAATTGCATTGAAAATACCACCACCACTCATTTCCATCCCAATCCAACCCGTGTCCCAAACTCATCGAGGCTGAACACAATCCAATATCTAAATGAATAGACATGTCAAACTCCCGTCCAAAATATAATAAGACTTTCCTTTGAATCCCATCCCAGCTCAAATTTGAGCAAGGAATGCGGCCATTAGATTAATACCCGACTCTCAATCCAATCTTCCCAACCATAGTTCAAAGTTCATCAACTCCACAATCTCCCTGTACATATACAAATAGTCCACCATACCATCCCAAAAGGCCACGAGGGCAAAATCCCATCCTAATATAATAATAATAAAAATAATATCCAAATTCGAAACTCCTAGTCCACCCAAGCATGCAGATTCTACTTGAACATGTGGGAATCTGCATACAACTACCCACTTGCCTGTGCAGCGAATGACCCAAATTATAATATCAAGTTGGGAATGATAATGCCGTATTACTCAGAGTGTTGTCCCCAGAACCGTGCTTTACATTTAAATCCTCCCACTACTCCTCGCTCCTATACACTTGGAATAATTATATTATTTTAGAAAGACACGCAGGAGCTATTATTACAGGGGGATTTTTCCAAGGGAAAGCTATGACATGAAATCCATTAAGCTATTTAAACCAAGGCACATCATACTAGTACTACACACTACACTACCATTATTATCATTATTACTGATATTATTATTATTATTATTATTATTATTATTATTATTATTACAACTACACCGCAGAGCCCTGCTGTGCATCTCTCAATTTATGGACGTTCCATTTACAAGCCGACAGTCACAGTCTTGAAGAGCCGGGCTGAGCCACACGAGCAGAGACAGAATATATAGGCCAAGTAATGAAAGTACAAGGGGGTTATGTTAGAGGCACAGAAATGTTTTTGAAATAGTGACACAAATTTTTAGATTCAAAGGGAAAGAGAAAATAAGTTTGTTTTTAAATAAGTCAAGTTCCATTCTCTTATGTAATGTGGATAAGTCTGATGTGTGACATGTCGGTCTAGATTTGAAACTGTAAGGGCTAAATGTCAAAACGAATTCTCAACCAGGTCTCTACGGAGGCTCTGAATTTTTTTTGTAAGGAGATTATTTTCATGGGAAAAATATGACAGAGTATTAAGGATGAAGCTTAGAGAAACTGGAGAGACCCGGAAATTAGATTTGACAATAAGTCTGTATTATTATTACAATAGCCCCTGTGATAAAAAGATTTTATTCCTTTGACATTTTGATGAATATTTTGAATTAAATTTATAGCCCATAAGGTTGTAAAGAATATTCTCACGTTCCTCAAAGCCAAAGACCAGGGAACTCAATTACTGTGACACTACATAAATTTCTGCATAATATTCTCAATCAATATTTCTAGCTACTTTTTTTTAGACCTTATTACTATTGGCAGTGGGGGATTGTTCTCCCTTCAACTGGAGCCAATTTCTAAGTGTTCTTTTCATTATTTTATAGTCAACTCTGCTCTATAGCCAAAAATTAGAATTTAGCTAACAATTACCCTTCAAAACCACTTAGGCATTATATTTTAAATTAAGAATAAAATAAAATACATTAAAAACAGTCTCACATATTCTGTGCCGTTCTGCCTTGTTGGTATAAATTTTTTTATCCTACCTAAATTTTTATTAGACTTGAACGACAGCATGTTGTAGTGGATTTCTTGGCTCATTTTACAAACATTTTTCTACAAACACTTTTCAAAGAGGTGGGCAACGGGGCTTTTAACTATTTCTCAATTGATAGGAGGAAACGAGGGATGTCAGCTTTTGAAAACTAAATACCCCTTCCACTTTTGAAAATGGCCAGCCAAACATAAGACATTGAATTATCCTCGACTCTATACCCATCTCGACTCTATACCCAAGTTATTATAATACACGGAAGGATTTCCACAGTCCGCAGGCCTCTTTTTTTGTTAGTATATTGGAGTGCAGGCAGAGGTGTCAATTCTTTTTAGCCGAAAAAGTTTTTCTATAATTAAATTAGTCCTTATTTAAAAGTCACACCTGGCTTTTTTATAGATTCAGTTCAGTGAAAATATTTAGCAGGCTCATTTTTATAAGCTAATTTCACCCTTCTTTGCTTCCTTTATGAGGAGGAAGCGAAGAAGCTTTTTAATAAGGGCTGAATTTCATATCTATTATTTTATATCACATATTTTATACAAACATTAAAAACTCTCAAAATAAACTAATGGCTCTTAACATAGGTTCTGACTTTCATCAACCATTAATAATAGACTATTCCTCAACGATGTTTAGAAATGTTTTCAATCCTAAACGGCTTGTAAGTTGTAAGAGATTGTAAATTTTTATTACCCAAGCACAAGGCCAGGTTTGTAAGATTTAATTTTGATTTCAAAAAGATGAAAAATGGTTAATTTCTAGACCAACCAACTACTTAGTATCAGCCCTCGATTTGGTCCAATTGACATGGAGGATGAAGTACAACTAGCTATATCGAGTCTTTTACAATGATGAAGATAATGATGAGTCATGTTATCTTACAAAATAAAATCCATCTTGACTTCTTATGCCCAATTCACACTCGTACTTATACCCAAACCAAACCTAGCAGAATTGTTTAATGGTTTAACGGCCAAATACAAAGGCAGCTCTCCATAAACTACGTCAACCCTAAGCTTCTCTGACCCTTTGAACTTAGCCCCTTTAGCAGAGTATCACTGCTGAAGGTCACCACCCTCCCTGAGGGCCATGTGCCAATTGAGCCTTATTTCAGGATCTACGGAATTTGTGCATGACCTCGTGGCAAGTAAAAATCTGTCTTGTGTTAAATGCTTAACTAAAAGGATGACAAATGTCAGCAAGTCTATTTACTCAAGACTTGAGAGTTAACTCCTAAAAATCTCCTCCCTTTTTCCAAGCAGACGGTTTTTTTTCGTTTAAAAAAAATTACAGATATTCTCCAACTTGAAAATGAACGGAGCTAATCTAGGGTGAGTTTATTAACTCTGTCAACTATTTTTTTAATAGTCAGGGAAAGAAATAAGACAGGAGTCTCTTGTGTAAAGAAACCTCTGTAAGATCCAAGCTGTATTTACATCCTAATTCGAGTCTTGAAAAACTTATAAAAAGATTGAACAGTCAACAGTAAATTCCTTATCACTGAGCCTCCTCCCTCTACTCAAGATTAATTCATCATACATCCGAGGTGGAAGACAGGTGGTGCATGGTGTGTTTGACTTTAGACACAAAGTGCAAATAAAGCTTTTTTAAGTTGTGAATCAGGAACAGAAATAATGACCATGATGATAAGCACAAATTCATAACCGTCAAAAGCGGCTCCATTTTCTACATAAGGATCCAGCCTTTTGAAACTTGTTCCCTACGCCCTGCTGGACATGCATATTGGATGCTTATTTAAAATAAAATCTTATATCAAACTCCATATGAAATAATACATTTTTTCAAAGTACATTTCGTAGTTTAAAAATTAATTAAGGAGATTGAGGAGAGTCAGGAGAGCTCATAGTTTTTAGATGGAGGAACCACTTTGAATAGTATGCAAATACAGCCATGATGATTTTACTATTACGAGGAGTATCATGAGGAAATTAGGACTCTGTCTCTCTGTGTAATAATAAACGGATACACAGAATGCATATTAAAGAGGACATTCATGAACTGTGTCAACTACCCGAAAGTTTCGAAAATTTATGGACATGTCCGATACTAAAAAATCCTAATTCATGCACCCTCCTTTTCTCTCTCTGATTACAGATTGTACTGTACTGTATCCTACATGCAATTCATTTTATTTATTTATGAGAGAGAGAAGACTCAAATCTAACATAAAAAAGTCTGCCTCTGCTGCCTGGAATAATAATTTCCCCCTTAAAGCACTGGACATATTTTAAGTACCCCGACAACACTCTCTCATACTTGCTGTGAAAAATCCGTTCAACTTTGAACTATAAAACCCTCACCTCCTATAGCTCCTCCTTGTGTCTTGATTACCAGCTCCCTTAGACACAGTCTTTGGCCAATTCCATAATTCCCAGAGGAAGTGAGTGCATGAAATTTGCATTTTATCCGTCCAAGCTTCCGACCCGGAAGAGAGCTCTCCTTGGTAGTTGCTACTATTACCTATTATTATATGCCAATCCCCCGGACACGAGACAACCAGTATGGCATGGCACACGGCATTCCCAAGCTCATCTTCATATTTCCATAAATTCCCAGCACCACCCGATCCTCCACATACCAAGTCAATCCTCACACTCATGGAATGAACCGTTCAGACATATCACAGTGGCTAATGAGAAAGTCATAAGCAGGAATGGACTCATCACTTGAGGATTTAAAACCCCAACTGGCCAAAGCCATGCTATCCCACATCCGCTTCCAACATCTTAAAAACCTCTATATTAGTCTACATAGTAAAGCATGGATTTTCACCGGGACAAAAGTCCCGAAATCTTTTCCCATATTCCCGTGTGACAATGACAATCACCTTGTGCACATGCACAAGGACCAGCCATCACGAGATGACTCTAATAGAGATTAGACATGAAGGGAGTAGTATGGGCTAGTGCGGGGGATGAAGCCCATTGAAAATATTTATAAAGACGGAGGTGAATAAAACAAAATGATGGACGAGGTGGTGGGGGGGGGGGGGCTTTTGTAGTGGGAAATAAATAACTGAATTCCATTTCCCAAATCTCAAACAACAAAAGAACAATCTCCCCAGGGTCGTTCATAAACTTCCGACTGAGGAAGATGCGGTGAGCTGACCTATGACAATAACCCTTACACAATTTTATAAGTTGTATGAAAGTTTTGACCAACATAGATTATGTCTTACAGCTTCTTACAGTGGGGAAATATAACATGAGAGATGTACCGTTGGCAAAAATCTTCACCTTTCGACTTGGCAATGTCCGTCTCAAAAAAACACAAACGACTCTGATCTCCTTTGGAATTCTCTGCCTGTTCCCTTGATCAAGTGGGACGAATGGAGAGATCCCATTTGCTACTAAACCCGAGAGAGTTTCGTGTAACTTTTTTTTCTTTACCTTTCCGCCACACTACACACCCAAGTGATACATAAAAAAACGTAAATATAAATCCTTCGAAAATATCAATCCTTGCCTTGCTCATAATAATCAGTTGGATTCTAGTGGAGGAGAACAGGGGGAAATCCTATGCCTAATCTCGTGTAAACTTTTACAACCTTCTTGCCAATTTAAACAATGCAACGGGCCTACATCCCCTGAACGAATCGGTGAGACGGGAAAAGGTATTAAAAAACACATAATCCATATCTAATATTATTGGCAAAGCCTCCGGCCCTTTTTCCACTCTAACAAAATCAACACATTACCAAAAAAGCGAATGCACATAAACGAGAAACTAGGCTGCCTCTGTCAACTCTTTTTTTCTAACCCAAGAAGAACAAACAAGAGATGAATTTACAGCTAAAAATCCTCTCCAGAGTCATTTCCTAGAGAGTGGCTTATTTCGATGATGATAAGAGGAGAGCACCTTGAACGTTATTATCTCATGATTGACTGATGGCCAATGACCCAACCTACTTTTTCCTCTCTCAAATTTCATCCTAAACACTTGAGATCAACGTTATTTGGATATCCTGGGATTTTGCACGCTATCATAACACCTCAAACAATATAGCATAGTAGTGTGTGTAGCATATCTGACGTCTTCCTCGGCGTGACGATTAAATATATTACGTGTGTTTATTATTATTTGGTGGTGGTCTTGGTGTTGATATGGAGAGAAGGAAAACCACATCTAGAGGTATTAAAAGGCACAGAGATAGCTGGCCATAACCTGACTCACCGATTCCATAAGTACTTTGCCCCCATTTCACGCGGGCCTAGATACAACACCGTTTTGTCATGATTAGATATGACGTGGAGTTGTCGTCGTGCAGCTTCATGAAAATTAAATAAAGCCAACCCGGAGATGGAAGACCAAGTGAATACCGAGTAATTCCTTGCTCATGACTTTCACAGTTATGTAAATAATAATAATATTCTCCTTAACAGCCTGAATGTAACTTAAATTGTTTCTCAGGAGAAAAGCACGAGTGACTCAAAGAATATGGAGATTAGTGTAGGTCAAGTAATCCCCCACCACCAGAAACCAGTGAGTCCTGATCGTTTCATCTCTCATATGCATATATTTACTATAATTCAAACACCCAACAAGTCATGATCATCTTGAGAAAACGGGAATAACATATTCGGCGCACTTATGATGGAATATTCT
This sequence comes from Agrenia bidenticulata, assembly GCA_034694785.1. Taxonomy (NCBI): domain Eukaryota; kingdom Metazoa; phylum Arthropoda; class Collembola; order Entomobryomorpha; family Isotomidae; genus Agrenia; species Agrenia bidenticulata. The sequence continues at coordinate 19,122 of JAQFYM010000525.1, read as the reverse complement.
CAACTCTGACTTGAAAAGAAATCCCACACCTCATCCCATCATGATTAATGATTTGTACAAAGAAGTTAAACGATCCAAGAACCACCCCCACCGCCATCCAATTAAATCCTCCTCTCTCACTGGGAAAATATAAATATGCAAAATTTAACCAACCCAACGGGACTTTACATAACATCATCTAACAAGGCACAGTCAACCTGAATGGAATGAAAAAAATTATAATTTAATCTATCCGGATGATGAAAGTACGGATTTTTTTAATGTCCTCATTTGCCAATCCTCAGAGTCATCCCTTACACTTTACAAACACTCCATCATCATCATCAACATGGGCTATTCAGCGTTCATAAAAGATTTCTAAAACCCCCTCCGGCCTTTCACACTGCCTTTAAACCCTTTTGCAAAGGTTGCAAAACGGGGATACAATCTTGGGGGATAAAATGTTTCCATTCATTTCATTCAGATAATAAATATTAAATATTATCACACCCGGCTCAACCGGCACTTTTTTTTATCCCTTTATAGATTTTAGATACCCTACTTATTCCAGAGACTCTTCCCCTAATCCTTACATCACTTTGCATAAATATGAAATCTAAAATCTTTCTAAGAAAAAGGCGAATGGCATGTGACATCATCCCATCTTGTCCTTAGTTATCAGAATCAAGGAACCATCAAGACACACTCCCCTCGATTGCTCCTACTACTCCAGCAAATAATCCTGAGAAAAACTCCAGAGTCACACATAGCCAAGAGAGCCAAGAGGGACTTGAAGACGGCCCAACGGTGTTGTTATCACTCCTTTCCAAAGAACAACTCTAGGAGAGCCTTCCACCATAAACTTGTAACGTCTTAACAATGGGGAACGAAGGGGTTGAGTTATTATTATAAGGTGGATATAATGTAGCAAGGCCTAATAATCATATCCTCCTAGAGGCAGAGAATGAGAGAAAAGTTTATCAAACCGTTTAGCTAAATCCTTTGCTCACCAGTCAGCTCATACTTTTATGACTTATTGGACTAGGATGATTATGATGATAATGGTAATGTACCTATTATGGTAGTAGTGATGGTTCAAGGACCTGGAAAAAAACCTGGAACGTTTCATATTCCCAAACAACGTCTTACGAGTTACGACCCTTGAACTGGATATGCTTTTCAAATTACTACTACTACCCCCAAAGAAGAGGATTTCATTTTTTATCCCTTGGATGTTGGACATGATCTAAAAATCGTTTTTCGTACACAGAAACGTTAACAGAGAGAGAGAGGAAGAAAAGTGCATCATTTTTATTTCCCTCTTGAAAATAGAGTTTTGGAAGGAGCCCTTCTTCTTCCAATCCCATTAACACGGGCCAAAGATCCCATTTTATGACCTGAGAGAGTGAACATTTTATTTAACTCTTTTCAAAGCCCAACATGGCAGAGTGTGTCCTGTACTGGCTCTAACATACAACTAGACAACATTTGTATATCTCCTCTTCCTATTCACAATCCACTACTAAATCAGCCTGGGTGTTTAAGGTTAAGAAATTCGAAATTCAAATAGCAAAGTGTAACCAGTTACCAGTACCACTTCCTCCCTCACTTCCTCCGCCAACTCTGCCAAGAAAAGGCCAAGAGCAGAGCTATAGGTCCTAAAATATATCTTTACATATCTATACTCTATCATAATTTAGACCAACAGTTCACCTTGGGCTCTTCTGGCCTATGATTAACAGTCAGAGAGGATATTGGAATCGCGGACTTCCAGAGAGAGCCAAAAAAAAACACTTGCTTCAAAGAGTCAACTCTTTTGTTGGACTTTAGCTGGGAAGTTTATTACATTCCTCCTGGCAGGCTATAAGAAGTCAAGAGGAGGAAAGACTATAGGACATGACATTACAACAAGTTAACGGCTAAATCAACCACTAACTGCACTATTGTATAGAATATTATTATGCACAGCCCCCAGGTTATATAAACTCTGTGTCTGTCTGTGTCCATGTCCATACTGCCCATCTAGTACTAGCAACTCGTTTTCCTCCGTTGAATAATCTTTTCCTAATGCTTTTTCATTTCATACAATCTTTGGTATTTTGCTCAAACTCCTTTTGAATCTATTATATTTCCATACTGCCCATCCTCATGTTTCAAAGGCAGTTTTCCTCTGGGGCTCGTCCTCCAACTCCATTACCAGTCTATTAAGAACGTGTATTTGAAATGATGGGCTTCAAACCGTTAGAAATGATTTTAATTTATTACACCACACACACTTTGTCACTTGAGCTCATATCCCCGTCTTCTTTTCAAACGGTGGAAAAGTATCCATTTTCGAATCATGGAAAGTGCAAGTTGTAACTCTTTTCGCCTTTTCTTACCCAGGGCTAATCTAGTCATAGAAAATAATAACATGTCCATCCATTTCTCTCTGCTGCAAATCCACCTCAAATTAAAACCCAGTCAACCAATATGGAATTTTCGAAAGTGAGGACTAAGATTTAGCGATTACACAAAAGCTAGTGCATGCAATCTTACCGTTTATGTATTTATGACAAAACCTACCCTGCCTAAATCCACATCTCCTCCAACTAATAATAATAATAATAATAATAATAATAATAATAATAATAATAATAATAATAATAGGACCACCGAGTCAAAACTTGATAAACCCTTTTGAATCTCATATACAAAACATCTCTCCCCTTTATAAAATCCACACTCCTCACCTCCACTCTGGTCATCCGTGAACTTTGTGACCAAAAGTGACAACCTGTCTTTTAACATCTCCTACTACTCTAAACTCTAAACCTCTCGGTCAGTGTCAGTCGTCTCGATATCTCCAAGAGCTCTGTGGGCATAACAACATTGTAATTTATGTTATTCCCTGAAGCCTAATATAGGGAATCTCTCTGTGTGTACACTGAACAGTACAGATACGCATGATAATGATGATCATCTCATGGAAAGGATGTAAAAAAAACCGAGCCACCTGAGCCCACTACTCCCGGATCATAAACATAATGATATTATAATTCTATGAGATGAGACCTTAGCTGGCGTAGCTATGAGAGCTATTAGGGATTTGAGTCAATTTAAAATATCCAAATACTTTCTCGTTTTAAACACCTGGGTCAGCTCATCTGACGTTTCAATGAATCTAATTGCCCTTAAGTGACTAATTGTAATTGTATGAATGTTTTTTCTTGCCATTCTCTGAGACGTTCGGCTAGGACGGAGAGCCATCCCACACACGTCTCTACATAATGGACAACGTCTGGGATTTAATTTCCGAGGGAAGATGTGGTCGGATATCAAAGCCGGACGCCCATGTCCCATGTATTCCACGTATATTACAATCAACAATGCACCTGTGGCCTCTCTCAGAGATGAGACAACTCGTCTCTTCTCATCTCCACCTCTACCCTATTTCTTAACCTACAAATAAGAATCACAAGTCTAATTAAAGTTAAACAGCCGAACATAGGGTTATGTGTTTTCTGGGGAGAGAGCTGGTATTTTATTATGCGAGACGGCAATTAAGGAGACGAGTCATCAACCCAAAAAATCTATTATACTATCCCTAAGCTAAGCTCAACTAAATCTCTCATGAATGCAGTTTGTCTGCAGAGAAATCCTACCTGACCAGATCATGAGTGGTCAGTCTGCTCCCAGTTAAGCAGTTGTGGTCTCGTCGTGGTCGTATATGGCGTCCTTCTACACAGTTCTCAAAATCCTCCCTGCCTCATATCCCATAAAGGATTTTTTAATAATTACTCCCAGTAATTAAAGCGGGGCTTAATTGATTATAATTGCAGAAGCAGCTAGAGCCACACCACCAGAATCACGCCTCATTAAAATGAGCAGCTTGTGCAATGCACTGTTCACTGTACTCTACTCCCACATGCTATTTCTTTTCTGGTGCAATCCTAGCTGAGATTCGTGTATATACAATGAGGATTAGATAATACACTTCTTCTAGGCTGAGAAAAAACTCGTGGATTCTGTGTGGATTTTTTAATTTACACAAATGGTCCGGCAAGAGCCCGTTACTCCTGACCAACTTGATTATACGTGCTTGTGTCTGTTGTCTGGTTGTGTCATCATCATCATCTCAGAAGCAGTCCCTCCTCCCTCCAAATATATAAAATAAGACTCTCGCTTGCATTTTTTTTTCACCACCGCTGCACTTTTTATTGCATCTCAACCAACTGTCCTCTCTCTATATAAGGCCATGTATTAAAAAAGTGCATTGAATTGCTTCATCCAAAAACAAAGCATTGAAAACACAATCTACTCTTCCCAGACGTCCCAAGCTACTTCTCCTAACCCTGCTCTCTTTATATCTCTGACAATTTTAAAACTTTAGAATAGATGATAATATTATGAGAGATACCGCTGGCCCATCAATGTAGTCCCAACAATGCTAAGTCGAACAATGACCAATGACCAGTGGAGATGTGTGTAGAAATAACAAGAACACCACCACATCATCATCATCTTGGTAGTCGTAATATCTTAAAGTCGTAACCATCAAGGTAGTTACCCCATATGTAAATCCAAGTGAGCAAAGCCTCTTTTAGCTCAACCCTGTAAGCCGACCTACGCAAAATGGAATCAAATCAATCTTATTACATCAAATGATTATTGGGAGGGTGAAGGGATTTCGAAATTATATATTAATCAGGGTGGCTCCTGGCTTTGTCTCTTCTAAACATCCAAATCAAATTATACTCTACTCTCTTTTAGATAAGCTTCTTTTTTTCAAATAAACTTTTAAACTTTCGTTCATAATAAATCCATCACTTTTCTCTAGAAATCAAAAAATAAGAAGAAAAAAAACACTCTGGCTATAAAACTGATATACTTATTTACTCGGACGAGTGACAAGGACATGACACATGACTCTCTCTCTCTCTCTCTCTAAACGAAGCACACCCAATTCCTTAATATAAAAATATAAGTGGGTAAAATCGTCATTTATTATTATCATTAAAATTATAGATAACTAATATCATCTTCTAGACTTAAGTAGTGAGGGATGCTTAGGTTTAAATAGCTTCTAGCTTTAGCCAATGGGCCATGTCATCACTAAAGAAAACGTGTAAACAAGTTGATTAAATGTTGGCAAATAAGTATGCAATTTTTAAAACTCTCTGTCCGTCCACAGGGAACGAAAATGGGATGATGAAATTTTGCTGTCTTTTTTTTAGACAAAAGTGACATAACTTTTTTCCCTCTCCTATTCTCTGGCTAATGAAATTTGGATCTCTTTTTATTAATAGGAGAGCCTACTGTTTTGTGCTTTGAATTTTTATTTCAAATGGCTTCATACCTTCGCTATTTGTACCATCACAATTACAATAAGCATTTATATATTTCTTTGTTGAATTGCCAAACTCGAGGAACATGCCACCAAGAGGAGTCTTTGTCTCGTGGAGCTGATGCCAAATAAAATTTGAATCCAAATAGATCTAGCCCATAGAGATAGAGATTGGATGGTATAAGAGTATGGAGAATAAATATAAAGAATCTAGATCAGGAATAATGGCCTCCTAATGTTCTCTAAAGCTCTGGTAATAAAACTCTCCATCGAGCAGAGGGTATTAAAACCAAGTAGTTAAAACTATTTTAAATACATCTTAAATGGTTTTTTATAAAAAAAATACATAATACCACCCTTGTACACTATCTTGGATATTCGTGAAGGGATTGAAAAGTAGGGATGTGTGTGTGTGTGTGTGGGTGTGCTTTGCTTTACTTAACTTTCAAATGGCGTCAGAAAATAATGATTTAAAAAAAATCGTACAAAGAAAATAAATAAAGTCCCTGCCCTACAATTTGTTTCCTTCTAAACTCAATTCATCCAACTATTAAGATTTCGTAAGATTTTACACAACAGAGTGAGTTAACCCTTAAACACTAACTATCTTACTGGCTTAGTAACTAGTTGACTTGAAATTTTGACTAAAGAGATAAAAATTGTCATAAAAAGTCACTTTATTTTTTACCCGTGGGGGCATTTTGCAGGTAATCATGAAATCATGATCTGATTTCACACTTTTTTTTAACTAGAGCCATGAGCAAGAACTATAGCCCTTTGTTGACCACTTGTCCTAATTACTAAATCTAATGACTCTCTCTGTACAAGTCTGTGAAAGAAATAGAGCTGGGACTGTCACTAATACTAATAGCTACCTAAATATTATAATAACTCGTAGGTGTGAAATTAGAACTGACTTGACATCTCTGTCATCAAAGCAAAGCCGTTAGAAAAGTTTAGATATATAAGTTGGGGCTTTTGTTATGACTTTTTTCTTCGCAAAATCTTTCTCAAGGCTTTATTTAAGCAGCCTTCACTTTTTCATGTGAAAATCCAAATTGCTAGTAGTGAATCAAAATCTCAACGGCAGAGATACACACAAACACAAACTACTACTCACATGGCTTTTTTGGCCCAATTTAAAAACAAAAGTAATCAAGGAAAATAAAACTCCCCTTTCCTTCACTTATTTTTTATCAGCACAAAACAGCAATAAAAAATTTGATTACAAATTGATTATTTTTATCATTTTTATGGAAAATATTCACCAACATCATCATCATCATTACAATCATGAAAAAGTGCACACAGTCACAGTTCTCAATACGCAAATTAAACCAACAGTAATTTATTGAGCAAATGTTTTACAAAATCATTTCTCTTCAAATTTTTTTCCCCATCTAAAAACATTGAGACAAAATTTGGATTCTCTTTGCTTTTTTTTACAAAAAAATCCTTTCCAATTTCCAATATTATATTGACTTCATGACTTTTCCCTTATTGAACTATTTTTCTCGTACACATCAGCCTGGCTACACACGAATAACTAGAGAGGGATAAATAATACATGCAAAGCATCGAGCTTGTGCATGTCATTATCGTTGGTAATGATGACAAACTCATGTCTCTACCTCTTCTCTCATAACTACAAAAGTCTTGCTCAACGGTTAAAACAACACAAGAGAGTCAAGATCGTAATTGGGGAATCGGGTAAAAATTTCAGGCAAAAAAATTGCCATTCCTGAGCATAGAAATGTCATGCTTATTTCTCTTGAATGAAGCTGAGTATATAAGCCAGGGGAAAACGGTGTCTCTACACTAACAATATCTGTACAAGATACAATAAAAAATCCGTAAAGTTCTCAGGAGAGCAGTGAGTGGTGATATCACTGTGGTAGAGGTCCTCTCTACGATCGAAGAAATCTGTCCCAAAATCCACCTTACAAATAGGTCACGATGATAAAAGCCTATTTTTGTGTGCCTACATGTACATTTTAAATGTACCAACTCACATCTCATCAAAAAATTTGCCCACTCTGTTCGTGATCCTCATCAGCGTCACAAATTGTCCACATTTTCTCCATATCCAACCCTCACGACTTTTCTTGGTTCGTCTGGCTTTTGGGAATTTTGGTTTCAGAGGTATGCATGTAACAGTATGATCGTGGTTTTCAGCTTTGACACTACTGGTAAAGTCTAACTGTTCTCTCAACTCGCACATTTGAAGGGAAAAAAAGTTTCACTTTCAAATTATCTCAATCACTCACCACCGACAAGGACTGAGGGGCCCTGGGGGTAGGGGGACTATCCCGCTGTGACTTCTATCCGCTCTAATACGTAGGCCTCTGTCTAAGCGATGCCCCACGATATTCCACAAACCTGTCCCCATCCTCAGAGGAGACAGTGGACTCAGAGACAATTAAAAGCATGGCCTTATAATAATAAAACTCTGCTCTGCATTCCCCCACTACCATCATCCTCGACGACGTCTTAATCTGTGCCATAAATCAAATCTCATTTCTTCATACACAATCATCCATTAATTTTAACGACCACCTACTCCTCCTCTACAAGTCTCAATTAGACGTCTTGTATAACCCACAGCCCTCTGTCTCTAAAAGCCATACACACACATTTCCAATCGATGGCTGTCACCACGTTCAATCTTTCCAAATTGAAAACAATGCCCCAGCCTTGAATTATTATTCTAGTTTCCAATCCCTTGCTTACCCACAGTTATAAGCTTGAACTACCAAATAGCTATGCAAAAATATAAAATAGTCCTCCTAGACACTACGGACACTAGCTCAGCCCCTGCTATGGCCCCATTACCGTATTACGGCATGAAAGAGAAGCCCATTAACTTGATTGACAAAGGTTTTAAAATTTTAAATAGTGGTAATGTCCCGTCCTCGCATTTTATTATAAATTCCTTCCCTTCGGCTCGAGAGTCCAACCTCGACGAATTATAAATTCACAGTTGGGAATTAATTTCCCCAGGCCGGGAATGAATAGCCACCCCTACCTCACTGGCGTGTGGTGCTTGTGACTTGAATCAATAATTGTCAATAGTTTATACAACAGCTCCGTTCCTCTTTACAAGCTCCAAAGCCCCCAAAGTACGCATATGTATGTGTTTATTTATCTCTCCTAAGAGGTTGGGACATGAATCGGCCCTTGCATGCATGATAACTGATTGCACGGCATGATAGCACATGGCCCATGTACCCACCACTCTCTGGAAGGTGAATGAATTTTTAAATACTTTTGGCCATGATTATACTTTTCTCCCCTTTGTACTCATCGGCTTCTGATATGAGCCTTTCAAGCCAACCCTTTAACTACACCATTTTAAACCTCTTAGTTATGGTGAATGGAAAGTGATGTGAAAATATTTTTTCAAATGTCTAAATTTCACAAAAATAAAATAAAAATTACACCCACACTGTGGTGAGCTTCGAGCTGGCTTTTATATGAAATTAGTTGAGCCAAGTTTCAAGCAATGGGGATAATAGCAGATAATAGGTCGAAACGGTGTTGAAGCTCAAATTAAATTCAAACGGTGTGTTTGTGTTAGAAAGAGACAGAAACTAGAATCCATAATCCATATCCCCATCACATCACACATTTAAAAACATCAAAGTGGGACCAGAAAGGCTTTTAAAGCTGCCTACAGAATTGCTCAAAAAAAAATCCCCACCACTAATTTCCCAACCTCACTTTTCCTTAATTACACATTGACGAGAGATTGGTTCTTTAATATTGAGTGGCTGAGCATTATCATTATTATTTGTGTCTCTTGACAGACAGTTGATTGTATTGCATTGTCGTGTGTCGACTCGTGAGGGAAATCTCTCCGTCCACTATGCCCTAATCTAATCCTCCTCTGTTCCAACAGAAAAGTAAGCAAGAGCTTATCGCGTTATAATACAAGCGTTATACGTTAATACGTTATAAAATCTCAAGCCCATGAATTTCCGAGAAATCAAAGCAAACAATTGAGAGAAAAAACAAGAGCAACGTTTCAATCCTCGAATTTCTCGATTCTCCCTTAGCTCTGCAAATAATTACCAAAGAAGCCACATGGATAACCGACTCGGGTAATTTGCCAAGGTACATAAGAGACATAAGAGTTTGAGTCAATAGTCAATACTCAACTCTTGTCTTGTTTATTTTCCCTTTCTATGAAATCTAGTCCAGGTATGAATCAATAATCCCTAAGCACTATATATCCTTATATCAATCTAACAAATAATAACGGTAATAATGACGACATGAAAATAATTCCTTTCCTGAGCAGTTAGAAATACAAAACCGAGCTCCAAATCCAAAACAAAACCCACAATAATTCACTAGGTACTTTGTGTCTCTCTTAATCTTAAATAAAATAACAGTCAAGTTTCTGAGTATATGATAGAAAAAAACTATAAGAAAAAAAACTTTATCAAACGATGGGAACTTTGGAAGCTATACATGTCCTATTTTGCACTCCATAAACTTATAAGCTCCGTCTAAATAACAATTCCTTCTCAAATCTCTCCCTCTCTCCTGGAAAATAAATTTATCGGCTTGGCCTAAATTCAGCGAAATAAAACTTTCTATCCCCGAGATTTTTACAAGACCAAACTATAAGACCAGACACGTGTGGATAGCCACCACCACCACCAACACAAAAGCTCCAGCATATATCTTGACTATATTATACTCTGTATCTTTTCCCCAAATCTTTTTTCTATCTCGCTGTGCAGAGAGAATATCATCCATACTAAGTAGTAGCAGTTCAGAAGCAGTATGGACTAACATGTGGTAATGTGCATTGGAACTCAGTTTGACTCTCATGATCCTCGTAGTCTTATTTTATTTCCAAATACGCCAAATATTTCCATCAAGAATTAATCAATTGTGAAATCATAACAAGGTGGGATCATTTCAGTTCAGATAAAAATAGCCTAAAATAAAAACCTCCATTTAATATTCCATCCTTGAAGTTTTCACAATGACCAAACTACCACAACATACTTGTGCCTTGCCTCCACATACGAAGTTTATAATCGAACGGCAACTCCTTCATTTGGTCCTTCTATCAAACGGACATTCGTCTTCCGTCGTTCCATCAACTCTTCATGGGAATCCCCCCCCCCTTCCCTTTAATGAATTAAACCATGGCTTGAGACTAACTTGAGCCAAACAAAATACGACCATCACCACCACGGGCTCTGAGAACACTCTCTTACTCCATACTAAAGCCTCTGAAGGTAAATTATAGATCTTTAGGAAATTTATAGACAATTGTGGCAAGGATTTTAATTCTCAACTCTCAAGCTGCTCAAAATGCCTTGTTGTGGGCAACTGGGCAATGCTCTATGCAAATTCTCCGCACAGAGGCCAAATAACAATAGCGTAACAAAAATAATAACAACAATAATAAAACTAGTAGTGGTAGTAATAATAATAATAATAATAATAATCTATGGACTTTTTGGTAGTTGTAACATGTAAAGGAATTATTTATTTCTCGCCTTGAGGAAAAAGCCTTGCTCGCTTCATAGGGAATTGCATACGGAAACGCTTATCATCCCCCGAGGCAGTTGTGCATAAAAAGCCATTACTGTATCACCTTCAAAATCTACCATACACATACACCAATATATATCTATAGTTTTTTTTAAATCCTTTTATAATAGTAACACAATAAGCCTCTTATACCCATTTACATATACTGTCATATACAATCTCCTTCCCCTTTAATCCCCAAGACATATGTAGATAGATATACATACAAGGTGCTTAGGCATACAGGTAAGGAGGGAGGATAAAACCCTCTGGGTTTTCAAATCAATCCGCATTCCTATTTCGGAAGGATATATAAAAAAACTTTCAAACTCTCTGGTGGTGCTCAAGAAAAATGACTCGGCATCAATTTGTAACTTTTTTACATTAAAAAATAAATACGGACAAGCCAAGTCAGCATAATAATATCTTCCCAGTAAGTAAAGTTAAACCTGTCTCTCTCATGTACCCAAATTCACCAAGAGTGGAAATCGGGTAAGATGACAATAGCTCAAGACTCAAGACTTCAAGAGAGACAAGAGCAGAGTCCTCAAGAGCTAAGGGTAGCTTCTTTTTAAATACGTTTTTATTATCTCCAAACCAAGAGGTTTCGTATTATAAACTGTTGGAAGTATAATTCCTCACCTTCTCCAAAAAATTCACAATACACCCTCAACAAGGGGATAAAAAGAGATCTAGAAAGGGTTAGCCTCTCGTTTCAGTGTTCCAAAAGGGGGACGATTCTAATTCTTGCCAACCTTATTTCCCTTCTCATCATCCTCAGCTTTTTTTGAGCAAAAAATCCTTACCAACATCCATACCGACTCCAGAGAGGGTAACTACTAACTAACTACTGCTCTACTATATGCTACTACTATTTCTATCACATGTACTCAACATGATTTCCAATCCATATACTCCAGACTAGATGCGATGCATAGACACACTCTTAAGAGTTTTTGAATAAGTCCCTACGTACATGACATCGGTTGGAAGAGATCCATAAAGCCTGGGCTGGCTGACTGCTCCAAGTTTTGGATGGAAGGGAAACCTCCCGTGGACTGGGATCCCTTTTAGCTTTTCTCCCAGTCCGTAGATCGATAAAAATACACATGAGAAGACTCCAGGGCTGGGGTTCACATAACCTATTCCGAGTCCCCCACCACCACCATTATCATCATCATCATCATACAAGGGAACATCCATCCAAGAGGTCACACACTCATAAGTGCCCCCTTGGACTGTAAGAAACCTCTATTCTCTCCTCCACAGTATCTTTTAGACATTGTAATCATAATCCTCCACACACTCACTTGAGAAAGATTTTAAGGATTTTAAACCGTTCTCAAGATTTTAAACAGTTTAAAAAGGCTGGACTCATTCCAGGGGTAGGGAATCTTTCACAACACACCACAGACCCTCGGGGGGAAGGAGACGGACAAAGGACGGAGGGTAGACAATAGAACTCTCAGAGTCCCTCCGCATATGTCGTGGTTTCATTTCACCTTGTGAAAAGAAGCAAGATTTTTGGGAATAAATAATCCCAACTACTCACTTGGCCTCTCAACATTCAACAATGAAATCCGTCCATAAATACCAACAGAAGAGGTAGGTCGGAACAATGATTATGTCTGGTGTCTGGAAGAGAGAGGATATTATTATAAATAAATAAGACTCTCTCTCCAACCACTTGACATGAGTTGAAGATCCCTTCAAGGAACCCTCTCGGCCTTGATCCATATCATTTAAAAAAAGTACCATGTTTTCAGCTTGGACTAATAATACTGAAACGTTCGCTCTTCACTTACACAGGGAGTTCAAGAACACTCAAAATCATAAAAATGAGGTAAGTTCAGAGAACTGAGGAACTGAGAGTAGCGAGTAGTCGATAGTCCAGAGAGTCAGTCTGACCTAAGGATTATTTTAAACACGTCTAATAGAATATAAAACTCCAAGACATGCCCTGGAATGGCCTAGAGAACATCTCCAGTCAATAAAGGCAATGATAATAATAATATGCTAGTTTGTCAGAATACTTAGGAAAACCAGGTTGGATGATTTCTTGGGATTGGAAGATTTTTTAATGACCGTGAGGAACTTGGAATTTCTTGTCAGAATTATAAGATCTGAGAGGTTCATTTCCAATAGGGCTTCTTTTATTCCCAGTGTACATTGAAACTTTCTAAAGGGTGGCTAGTGTGGAGCTATAACGTGAAATTGGAAGCTTCAAGTTGGGATGAGTCATTCATTTCTCAATCCACCTACAGGCCACGTATGAATAAGGGTCATTTAAAAAAAATTAAAGGGGGGACTTGTAGCAAGGAACTATGGAACTTTAATCTAATGGAGTGGATTTTTAAATAATTAAATCCGGCAAGAGGGCCAGAGGGTACGAGGGTGTAGAACTGTAGGATTTGTAAAGGGCGAAGAGGGGATTTAAAAAACGCTCTCTGTCTCTCGAGTTAAATTTTATCATTAATTTTTAGTTGGGGATATTATTTTTATGAATTTTAAGAGGATGCAATTCAAAGGTATATGCCAATTTGAAATCCCATTGAGTGTGTGTCCCAGTCCCAATCTGTAATGGAAATGGGTGGATTTCAAATATTTAAAAGCAACCTTCAAAGTCTCCCCTCTGTATACATACAAATTGCATATTAAATCCTTGGAAAGAGAGAAATATCCCTAATTACACAGCAGCCTTCAATATCGACTCTGAAGCCTTTTTTAGACTCTTTCGACGAATCGGCGAAACATTTCCTTTTCAACAACATTTTCAATAGATGAATAAAATACTGAACGGCTAAATACGAGTTCCATACTTTCCCAGAAATACCAGGAAATAATCTTTCTCTTCAATCCTCAAGATTTAATCACAGGATAGTAGTAAAAAAATACGAAGCCCTCTAATACTTCCTTCTAGTTCTTTCTCCTACAAAAGGACATGTGGACTCACAATCAATCTCATCTAGACTTCCTCTAAAGTGATCCATCTAAAATCTGGGCCAGCACATCGGGAACACCAAAGTGATCGTACTTATCAATTATTGACTCAATTATACTGACGAAAATAGAAGACTTGGATCACTTGGATGTCCCACATGGCCCTGTACGACAATTACACTACACTCCACCCAGTAGTTAGTACCCGAATACCCGTCCCGATTCCAAAAACTCTATGCGCTACAGCAAGATATTTTTTCCTTCATGTTTGTTGGAGACCCGGAAAAATGGAGTCTGCTGTACAGCAATCCAGGTCTCCAGGACAATAGCTCATAGAAGTATTCGAGTATGGACATTGACGTGAAGAACGTAATCTGAATCTGAGATCTTCTCTCAATGTCCCCCCCCCCCAGATTGATGGCAAGAGATTGATCTAGTGGCCTTGGAAATATATTAGTCTTGTATGCGGATCTGTGTCACACACTCCATCAGCCATCCAACAGTCCTCGTCCCATTTACGGTCGACAGGAGATGAGATTTTTTGGACTAGAATTCGTTCGGAGCTCTCTCTTCCTGGAGAATACATTCAAAGTCTGGAGAAGACAAGCTTCTCGCTTCCATTTCCCTTTTGTTAGAATGGAATTACTTGTCGAGAGCGTCTTTATGGACTCTTGAGCTAGGGCTCCTTTCATATAGTTTTTAGGACCCGCTTTTAATAGCTGGGTTCTAATGATTTTATCCACTTTGGCCCAAGGGGGTAGAATGGGCTTAATTGGTTAAAATTTACTAACCCATTTCCGTCCCTGTAAGTCTGTTTAAATTAACATGGAGAGGTATTAAAATACATTTCATCTTCCGGGTTTTACGGACAACCGTGGGGTTCGAAATTGAACCTTTACTTGAGGCCTTGTATTTCTCATGCATATAATATGACGTCTTTCGTAGTCAAACGTAATAATAACCCACATCTCCCTTACCAAAGGCCTAATTTTCCAACTAGCATCCACCACCGACTACAACTGTCGACACTCGGCAGTTTCAACTTGAAACTACAATGCAATGCACTTAATAATTTCTCTGTGTCTAGGAATCCCAGGAATCGATTCCCATCCATGCCATCGAGCTTCCATAACTCCAGAACACGCAATCATAAGGGAGTCAGACAATAAATTTCAAATCCCTCAGGGTTAGTCATCTCATCCCCAATTCCCTAAACGTCAAAGACCATGACACACATATACCATACGTATAAAACTTCACCTCTAGTCTCGTCTCAAAAGTTCAAGTATTATTGTCGTCTCGTGTCTCATACTGCATGGGATGGGATCTTCCAGCTTATAAAAATATATAAATGAAACCACACGGCTGTTCATACCCTGCGTAAATTCATCATAGTCTCATAGTTTTCCAAAACTCTATAAATCCAATATTTTAAACCTGATGAGCCCCCCTTTAAATATATTCAATACCTTGTAAAATCCCCAATCCGACCTACATCCTCATATCATATCCCTTCTCCCGACTTTTCCAGTACAGGGGAAACTAAACTATCCTCCTGTAAAGATTTCCTTCGAATCTAAGACAGTCCAGTGTGCAGTCCTGTGCACCCACATTGCCAAAGTCAAACTCTTGTCCACTAGAGAAATGTAACAAAGAGGAAGAGAGAGGCAAAGTTTTCTCCCCAACTTCCTAAGAGATTAGTTTCCTCTGGCCTTCTCGTTTTCGTTTTTCCCCGATTTTTTTTTGGCCAGGGAGAGGGAGAATTGTGTCTGGAATTGAGGACTGTCCACCAGCTAGACTCGTCAAAGCTATCCAACTCTGGATATTACACTATACACAACTACAATCTACAATCTACGATACATACACATGGGCACATACACTCGGGTCCATTCCAGGATTCTACTTCCCTGAGTTCGCCTCTGAGCTACTCTTCTCGTTAGAAAGTTGTGAAGGAACGGACCCGGTGATTGTATTACATGATAAGTTTCTCCCTTCGAAAGAGAAAAACCCCGGGATAATCTCCGCAATCGGGGTGGAAAGAGTGTGTGGAAGTAAATGAGGGGACTATGTAGGAAATTAAGATATGGGATAAGATGTGATGGAGCCTGGCTCTCCAGAGGGTGATTCATCCTTAAGCAAATAATAATCCTACACAAGAGGACTAGATTCCTATTCCCTAATTCCCTCTGAATACAACTCAAATCTGCAACAGATCTCATGGAGACAAAAATCGGGAGGTTTTGCTAGGAAATTCAATGAAACAAACAAGCCCCCCACCCCAATATATTCTCTTACTGGAGTCAAACTCAAAACGTCGAAAATAGTCATTATAAAGGGATATGCTGGTCAAGCTTTGAGCTCTATAGGCTTAGCACATATTTTATAATAGCCCACATTCCCGAGATTTACAATACTACACAGGGAAGAGGGACATTTACACAAGAATAGAATATCGTCCAAGGAAATCGGTTCAGTGAATGGAAGCAACGATGCTTTTCTCGCAAGGACTTCAACTCAATTTTCAAAGGCAGATCATCACACACTGCACTGCCACCACTGACAGTCTCTCATAGTGTCATGGCATGGCCAAAAAATATCGCTACAAACATTGATATATACACACGCAAAATGACATATACATATGTATGTCTGTGAATATATGAGAGAAACTTCTTCAACTCCAGAGTCATCCTCCACTACACTCATTCGATTTTCTTCCACGATCCACCAAATCCAAAAGGAAATGGAAATCAAGGCCTTTATGGAAATGAACTCACAAATCCAACTACAGCTACCACTACATACAACAGCTACACGCTACACTACCAAGGGCCGAGACCCAGTCCATCCCAATTCCAAACCCATAAACATGACAAAAAAAGTGCTCTGAAAAGCCAATGGATTTGATAATGATTGACATTATGCAATCCCATGATAAAACACAATGACAATGAGAAGGATTGAACGATCCTTTTGAATTTATGGACAACAAGGAGCAGACACGAAGGAAGGTGAGGAGGACTATGACGACGACGACGTCGGAACTGACCCTATTTGCCAGACCTCGAGAGTATCGAGTGGCCGAGCTCAATTATAACAAGCCAAATCATGGCCATTTAGCTTTAATGTGGTTTTGACTTTTCAATTTAGTCTCTTTCCATGGCTTACATTTCCATCCACCCATTCCACATACAACAATCCACACGGGCTATTATTTAGAATGGGGAAATCATTAAACACAATTAATGGTACGAGTATATGTCAATAGTCAATACATTATATATAGTACTCAAACTCATTGACTATTCTCACTACTCTACTATTACTATTGCACCCCCCAATTATTATGAGCCATTGTGGGTAATCAGAGGTTGAGGGAAAAAAATATTTATATACTCTGATTTTTAAGCCTTTGACCTTATTCGATTTTTTTTGTTTTTTTGCGTAGAGAAAAGAGGAGAGGGAGAAATGTGGAGAGCTTTGCAAAACTTGAACTAAGCAGGGAGAACTGGTTTCTAATGAATTAAAAAATAGTAGACTAAATAAAATGTATTATATCGAGTGACCTTTGCAGTTCACTCTTGTAGTAAACCACACAGGGTACTCAGGGGGATCGGTAGGCCAATGATATGAGTGCAGATTTTTTAAAACCAACTTTAATTTAGCATACGAACATTTTACTTATCGTACCATCAATACCATCATCATGTGTCAATCATGTCATGAATCATCAATCCTTGATGAACTTCCTACACGCACACTACAGATAAAAAAAACAATTGGACAAAATCCAACACAAAGTCCAACACACTTTGTTAGAAAATTTAAATACATTTTTTTAAATGAAATGTCCTTTAAAATTTTATAACTCTTATCAGCTCTTTTCATGGCTTTGGAGTTAGTTTCAAATCTATTTTCCACATCCCTAAAAAAAAACTTTACAGAGTGATAGGAACACGAGTTTTTAATGGATCAAAAGACGTCTGGACATGATGATCAAGTCAATAAATAAAGAGATAAAAATTTTAAATCCCATCACCTCCTCTAAGAATTGGATATCATGATCATCAATTCAATTCTAAAATGGAATTTGGACTTGTGACTCGTCCTCTTGATTCTCATTCTGATTATGATACCAAGAAAAAGTGGTAGTAATTTGAATATCCTAAATATTCGACCAGAAAGTCAAAAGAAAACCTCCGATTCAGCAAATACACCAAATACAGTTGGGAAAAAGTTAGATTTTTTTTATTCCCATCAAAACCCTGCCAAAAATAAAATGATCGCTTGGACTTTATCACTCAAATATGAGCCTCGTATTTTTTTTGTTTTTTATATCCCGTTGCAAATGAATGAAGCAGGTCATTGTATCTTGGGGGAAATAACAGCATCATATCAGAGTGAAGTCATTAAACAAAAGTTGGCAACTTGGCACTGCACTGACTCTCATAAGAAAATAAGACGTAGACGGATGGACAAGAAGCTGATTCATAAAATAGATTGACTCTACACAAACACACACTCACACTTTTTTCCCCTTCTAAACTAGGTTGAGTAATTAACTTTTTAATTCCTAATCGAGACAATTATTTCTCTGCTTATTCTCGAATGTCGACAGTGATTCATCTTGTTATTCCATGGAGACATAAAAGTCTAGTCCAAAAAGGACAAAAGAAGCAGATAGGATTCCTCCCATTGTCTTCCACCCTGATTTTTCAGAACCGTGGCCAAGAAATCGGATTTCCCAATCCGTCTAACTGCCAAAAGAAACATGATGCCCATTAGTCCAGTATTGGAAACCATAATTGTCATATCGTATCAATTACCCTTGGGAATAATTTATCCCCTATTGTCTCACCTAAACTCTCAATTAGGTGAACGACCAGGGAAAACTGAAATCATTTTAATTCTTGTTAAATTATTAGAATTACAAGTTACATTCATCCGGTTCTTTTAACTTCAGAGCCAAGAGATACGAGCTGTAGTAAATAATTTAATCTACAAATGCTGCCAATATCCACACTACTAGGGAAATACAAATTTTAAATTCTAATCTTTAAGTTAGTCAGGATAACAATACGAGGAAAACTGTCTGTGTAATCTGTTACATCACCTAAAAGCCACTCTCTCTCTCTCTTTCTATTGAACCCCTGAGAGTTTCACGATCTTCATCTTTCTAGAGCCACTCATTGCCAAATCAAATCTTTATTTCGAATCTGACTCTAACCCAATTTCAAGACGATGAAAAATAAACCGTTCAACGAAATAGTAAAGTATCGACTGTTTTGAGTAGATGTCAATTTTCTGGTCTCAAAATGACC